>DF360278.1:19094-33248 GCA_000787875.1 Solanum virginianum | reverse complement strand
CGAACCAATAAGCTGTAACACACATATCTCTAGCTGTAAAATGCATTTGCTTCTTTGGTCTACTTACAACAGAGAGCTTCCTGTGGCACACTACCGAATATTTGAACTTTGAATACTGACCAGGTTTAAGGTAAATATGAATACTGACCAAGTTGAAGGGAGATATATCTAACTTCATACAAGTGTTCAGCTATAGGTTCAAAATTCAGGTCCATCCCTATGATTACTCATTTCCCTTAGCATTTTCCTTGTGACGATTCCAACTCCACCTGGCAGTAATATCGTTAGCCAATGATATTGTAAAAAAGTCTCTGCATATCTGTAACTTAAGCTTTAGCCCATCTGTGACTGCTTTATGTTTATTATGCCAATAGGTCATGAGAGATCAAACCAGAAAGAAGTGGCACGTCCATCAAGTTGTCAAGCGGGAATTTGAACAGAAAGACTCATTGTCAGTGTGTTATACAACCCCAGGAACATTCATGAGATTACAGTATTTGTCTAAAGTTCTTTGTTCACTGGTACCAATAAGATATCATCTTACCCATTTTTATCCACAGGATGTGTTGACGCAGCATATCCTCCAAATTATCTAAAAACAGCAACTGTTTTCAGGTCCTGTTGTCTAGTTTTTGTAGTTCAAACTACCCTTCTCTGTGATATGATTAGGATTATGCTTTTCTACGGAAATATATGCCCATTTAATCACATGCTTTCTTAGTTAAGAATGCTGAGCCAGTAGCCTTTTAAGTACATTTAGTTCTCTGGTTATCGGTGCCTGATTCTTCCTCTAATGTTAGAGCTTTTTTAAGTCTAAAGACTAAAGGTGTCCAAAAAAATATGGGAAGTCTTACTATAGGAATCCGCAATATTATGTAGTTAGGTAGCCTCAGTTTGATTAAGCATAGATATGCATGCAAACTCATGCGCTAGTTGGGTAGGAATAAGCGTCAAAGCAGACAAACGTCTACTTGATGATCTAAGGATGTTCTCTCTTGATTGAGTAAAGGAAAGCCAATTTCAACTTCAGAATTGTACGACTTTGTGATACCGACATCCGGCTTCTGCAATCCAGTTATGAGTACTGTGATAAAGTTCTGTTTCCATTTATGTTTTCCCTAACACGAGCATAAACTAAATCTTCCACTGCGATCAGTGTTCAGTGGTTCATTAGCATAGTTTCTGAACTTGAGCAATGCTCCAGGATGGAATATTTATATTGGTGGTATATGCATATTTTTTTTGTTGTACCATTAATTCTGACTAAAGTCATATGCATATTTGCAGAGTTTGATAAATTAAATCCTCTTCATTATGTTCCTGTATTGGTTGATGGTGATGTGGTAATTTCGGACTCCTATGCAATTTTCCTGGTAGGATCTCTTAAGCCTATATGATCTTCTTTGATCCTAATCCTGACACCATCGTGAATGATTCAGTTGTGTGCCAATCTCTTTGCTGTTTGGCTAGTATTTAGAAGAGAAGTATCATCAGAGACCCCTGTTGCCAGTTGAACCTCAATTAAGAGCTCTCAATCTTCAGGTAAGATCCAAGTGCTTGTGGGTCCTTCACTTAGGGGCATTATGAACTAATCAGGAAAGAAGTCCTTGAAGTGCATTTTGAAGAAAAAATTTTAGAAATAAAATCAGCCTATTGTGTTGCACCTGTATGCTCACTATCTTGAAACCATAAGGGCGAGATATCTCGGCGAGTGGTGATGTATATTATCTCCAGCTTCAAGGTTGATGAACATTGACTTTCTGGGAAATTTTCTCGTAAAATATGTACTTCGGAGCTAGGTTGGTTGCAATTAGAATAAAAGCTGTGCACCCCTTGTCTTTCTCTGCAGGCAGCAAGTATTGTCAGCTCTAATATGCAGCCACTCCATATGTTGTCAGTGCTGGTATTTCTCTTGCTCCAGCAGTTCCATTTTACGCTCTGTGTGGTCAAGGATGTTCTTTTGTCAGAGCAATAATAGTTGTCGTTCATTTTTTAGAGGTATATGGAGGAAAGGGTTGGTCCTGAAGAGAAACAATTGTGGGCAAAATTTCACATACAAAAAGGTTTTGGAGGTAAGTTTCTTTGAAATTTCCTGTTGATTAGTAAGTTTGTTCTTTGTTTCTTCCCCAACTTTCTCCTCACATTTTCTGCTACTTTATTATAACTTCAGTTTTGAGGTTTTATCAAGGATTTAATGGAATGATCTCTTCCTTGCTGAAAGTTTAAAAATTTGAAACAACCCTCAATTTTTAAGACAAGAAGGTAAAAAGGGAAATTATGTAACGCCAAGCAAACTATGCTTGTTTGTGTATCCATTACAGGAAATGTACTCATATGGGTTAAGTTTTATGCATGTTCTATTGACCATACTCATTTAGTCCACATGAGAAAAGAAGAGTCGCCAATAAAGCCTTCAATTTAGTTTGATGCTTGAGCTTTGAGTCGTTTTGGTACATACGAATGCCCATCGCTATACTTATCAAAAAAAAAAAAATCATCGTCATGGAGTCTCTTTTTCTAATTTTTTTGAAACTGGTAACAACTACACACACATATATATTAAAGTTTCACTACAACAGTGCAAGAAGACATCACAACATCCCAACCAAGCTTAATCTACTAATCCACAAGGATCCTATCACATCAACTGGATTTCTAATTTATTTGTCATAGTTCAACTGGATTGGTTATTAAGGACTTAGCTTTGCTTATGTATTTTCTGCGCAACGGACTAGTTTTGGGTTTCTAAATAAAACTTGCATAATAGGGTGGTCGAGTAGGATTTTGATCTTCTATATTATCATTTGAGTTCTCAAAAACTTAATTCCCTATAACTTTGAATATGGTTAGTTATGCATGTGCTTCAAACTTTATGGAAAATCCAATTGAACATTTATTGGGTTAGTTATTATAAAGGATATCATGGATATCTAGATAGAGGTAATATTCGCCTTCACATGAGTCAAAAGAGAAAAATCAGTTCTGAAGGATCTCCGTCAGCCTAACAATGTTCGATATCCTTGTTTTGTTTGCTTAAGCTTCTGGTGTTTAATTAGACAAGATGACACTGTTTGGCTATAGATCATGATGTTGTTTCTATTCTAAGATTAAGGATGTGGCATGTGGCAAGTTGCAACTACAACTCCTTCTTTGCCTGATATGTGTAGTGTGTAGCGAATTTTGTTTCCTGATCAGTCAGTAGTCTTCTTCAACCACTTGTTCGACTGGTTCTGAGGAAACTTCTCTTGTTTTGGAGCAGCTCTTGAAAAGTTACTGACGAAATCTGCTGGAAAGTATGCTACGGGAGAAGAAGTATATATGGTACTTTTTGTCTATCACTCGTATGCTTTCTTGATAGCATTGTTTTATTGTGCACCTGAATTCCTTGAGCTTCTAAATTAGTGTGGAGATAATATCATGTCAACGGTTAAATAAAAATCATCTTGACGATGTTATTCCTAAATGATCCCAGCTGATATAACGCGGTGGACATTGCAGGCTGATGTGTTTTTGGCACCCCAAATTGCAGTGGCTACTAAAAGGTTTAAGATTGACATGGTAAGTTTTTGTGTTTGGGTCATTTTTTGGCTGTAACATGATGACTAATTTAAACTCTACTCAGATCCCTTAAGTCTCTCTGCATTGGATTAAATAAACTTCATTGTCTTCAACTGCGAGCTTGAACTATGCTCGACTAATTTCCGAGCTCAAACTCAACACAACTTATTAGTCTAAACCCACACAGTTGGCATCCCTATCATAGTATTTGGGAGCCAAACGATGAAATTGAGAATGTTAAAATAGGTAGAAATAGAAATTGGATTGGATTATGACCCGCCCAAATTTGTTTTGGACTCCACTGTGCTAAAATTTGGGTTGGGTCATGGCCTACTCAATCTCAATAATTTTAACATATTATTATTTACTTTTTATAATCACAATTTGAATTTCCACCTTGTTGAGGGGGTGTCATGCCTCAATCACCTTGTTGAGAGGGTGTCATGTCTCATATTATTATTTACTTTTTATAATCACAATTTGAATTTCAACTCAAGAAAATAAAAATAAAAGTTAGAAATAGACGAATAAATCATAGAAAACATAAAATAGAAAGAAAACTTACATTGCATCAATGCAATTGCAAGTAAAGAACCTTAGAACGGATTGAAATTGGAGAATAAATTGAGCTCAGTTGAAAATTCTTTCAAAATGAGTTAAAAGTCTGAATGAGTTGAGACTGAACCCAATTCACATTATCCTGAGCCCAACCCATAAAATTTTGGATGGGTTGAATGGGTTACCTATATTTGGACTCATTTTGACACCCATGAAATCATTTATGAAAAAATAAATAGTGTTTATTTGTTTGAATATTTTTCTGTGGCCAAAATTTTACATCACACTTTTAGCACACCTTGTGAAACATGTTCCACCTTTCTTTCCTAGAATATAACTCATTTAATATTTGAACTCAACGCCTTCCTCTGCTGTCTTTTTCCCGCCCCCCTCACTAACTTCCAAGGGGAAAATCATAACAAATACTCAAAAAAACATCTATTTGCGACCCCAACTAATCACCATGTCGCTGTAAAGAGATTATTCATAGAATGTAGAAAGATTATAGCAAAGAATAGCTAGTTATTATCGTTATTATTAATTTTATTTTATTTTTCACTGATGGATCTCTTTAACTAATTGTATTATTGGCAGTTTTTATTAAAACATTTTTGAAAAACTATGATCGAATGTTGACATTATTTTATATGTGCAGCCTGAGTTTCCCACGTTACGGAAGATATATGATTCTTGTGAAGCATTACCAGAATTCCAAGCTTCTTTACCAGAACGACAGCCT
The DNA here is from genome assembly GCA_000787875.1 of Solanum virginianum. NCBI lineage: Eukaryota > Viridiplantae > Streptophyta > Magnoliopsida > Solanales > Solanaceae > Solanum > Solanum virginianum. Next base: position 28,393 of record DF360278.1, on the reverse strand, counting down.
GATGCTGCAATGTGAGCTAATATACTCTGCACGCCAAAGTTGTCTTTTAATTTTAGAATAATTAATCTTAATTGCAAAGTTAAAAGAAAATAATTAATTCTCTTTTAATTTCGTAAATTAAAAACATACACAACTGTATTTATAAGTACATGACAACAGAAAATGAGGAAGGAGTAATTTTTTTAACTTCTGGAAAATAATTTCTGCTACTCATTCCCGCAAAATCTTGATCAAACGCCTCATGTTTTAAAAATAAACACTTTTTAGAAAAATAAAATAAATATGAAAGAATTATGTTTTCAGATCTCATAAAAATATAAATCTCTTACTCCTATATTAAAACTGGTTTTAAGCACATGTCACAAATCGTAAGGGTGGGGGGCGGAGAAAACCGCTTTTGACTGGGAGTGGGATCATACATTTTTGTCCAAACGGGCCCTTAAGTTTTCTCATGACGTGGCTATATATTACTCCCTTCGTTTTTGTAGTTGTCGTGAAAAGGTTCTTCACAACACTTAAAAGAATGAATTAATTAGAAGCGTACTTTGATTAGTATATTCCTTTTTAGTTTTTAAGTCTCTATCTATTTACATGCCTTTTAATTTTAAGATTATTAAAGTTAAGAGCAAAATTGAAAAAATAATTAGTTATCTTTTGATTTTTTTAATTAAAAATTATTTTAGAATAAGTATTTTTTATATATATATGACCACTAAAAAGGAATAGAGAATGACAACAACATAACTAGTGAAACGTTACAAGTGAGTCTGCAAAGGGTAGAGTATAAGTAGACCTTACTACTACATCATAGAGATATAGAGGTCGTTTCTGAAAGACCTTCAATTCAAATATATTACCTCCAAAAGAAAAAAAAATATATTCAGAATAGCAACTAAAATGAAAAGCAATGACAATTCTACAAATAAAAATAAAAGTAACAAAATAATTGATGGGGCAATAACAACACAATACATAAATACGGGACTAATCTGATTAATCTACTACATCACAAGGCAAGACAACATCTTAACCCTACTATTCTATTAACCTTCTAACCTAATCTGTGACCTCCGTTCCTTTTCTATCCAAGGTCATATCCTTAGTGATATGAAATTGCGTCATATCCTGTTTAATCACCTTTCTCCAATACTTTTTCGGTCTACCTATACCCCCTCAACGTTACTCCTAAATTCAACCTCTCGCACCTCTTGACAGGAGCATCGATGCACCTCCTCTGCATATACCTTAATCAGCTCAGTCTCGCTTCTCTCATCTTGTCCGTCACAGAAACCACCTCTATCTTCTCCTGAATAACCTCACTCTTAATCTTATCACATCTAGTATATCTACATATCCATCTCAACATCTTCACTCTGCAACCTACATTTTTTAACATGCATATTTTTAACTAATCAATAATCTATTATATATCAAATATAGTTTAACTATCATTCTATAAAACTTGTCCTTATGTTTTGATGATATCTTCTAAAAAAGAAAAATTATTATTATTATCATTATTATTATAGTTGCTTTATAACCCGAGGTCCTTAATTTTACTCACAATCTCCATTGGGATCTATTCTCGTTAATAATAATATTTACCAAAATGTGCAAATTATGCCTAAATTAAAGTCGGTTCCATTTAAGTATCTCGATATATAATAAAATATATTTTTAATTAAATATTTTAATTTAAACACTTTACCTTGTGTTTAAATATTAAAAAAATAAAATTTATTTTAAATATTTAAATAAAATTTGTTCACAAATTTAAGAGAATGCGGACCGTATAAAATAAACATCATTGAACTTGTCAAAACAAATTGGTTTCCTCTATTTATGACTGCCGTCTGTACCTGACAGAAAAGTCCTTTACCAAAATTTTGTCTTTTTTTTTAATTTAATAATAATCCTCCAAGCTGTAATCAACTCAAATTGTGAAACTCATGAGTCTACCTTGCTCCTTTAAACAGTGCCCTCAGAGAATCTTTCCATTAATAAGTTTTTATTTTTTAGACATTTGGATTGTATTTTGTTTAATCAAACAGAAATCCCCCAAATGGGAATCTATGACGTATGAATTTAAATATAATTAAATTTTAATATGAATATTGGTTAAGCGAAAAAAATAAAATATATGATAGAATATTCATGTTAAATACATGAAAAGGGGAATCTATGACGTATGAATTTAAATATAATTAAATTTTAATATGAATATTGGTTGAGCGAAAAAAATAAAATATATGATAGAATATTCATGTTAAATACATGAAAAGTTATTGTGCGAGTTTCAAATATCTATTGTATAAATATATGTATCAAATAAAATATATCACTTTATTTAGTCATGCACTGTAACCTCGACAGTAACAAGCATGACAGGACAACATATAATTGACAAACTTTAAGAAAGTATTCATAGACTACGCAAAATAGTTCAATTCATGTCCTTCGTTAGTGTTTTGATTTATTTACAACTTTATCGAAGATTTGAAAAAGAGGTATATCACATGGCGTAAGGAAATTCTATTACTCCCTCAGTTTCATATTAAGTTAATTATTAAGTAATTTGTGATGTTTTAAAATAAGTGAATTATTCACTTTTCAATATGAAATTTTTTTTCCAATTTTGCCCTTCATAATTAAGTTTCTAAGGTTGAGTTTTGTATGAGAAATAAATGGTGTATTAAATGAATGTATGGAGTTTGAAAAAGAGTAAAAATAAAAAAACATAATTAAATTTTGTGTTTGTTTCTTTTTTTTAATATGTGTGAAATGACCCAACAATTCACTTAATATGAAACAGAGGAAGTATTACTTTTCGATCTTCACAATATTCTCTTATTATTTTATAGGAAGGGTCGGGAAAATATTTTTTTTTATTTTCTATTAATTGGTCAATTTTTGTGATATATATAAAAAAAAAATAATTGAGAAAAACAACTTTCCTAGTAACAGGGAAAATAAAATGTGATGTCTCAAAAGGAGCTTTGGCATGTACAAATTTTCTGCATCGATTTGTCCTTAGATCCAATTTGGGAAAACGTATTGGACCCTTGAATGCCTTAATTGACTACAAATATAATTTTCAGATGTCATTAATGTTGTTACCCTTCATTTTAGCCTTAATTTTTTAATTAACATGATGTCATATAAGTTGCAATAAAAAAAATTAGTTGAATCTTAAGGTATATATCTGTATCAAGTGAAACACTTTTAAAAATATGATCATGAACATCCTTTAAGTTATGAAAAATTTTCTACTATTTATGCGATAAAATATTATTTATAAAATTTTTAAATATTAAAAAAATAAGTAATATTACACATAAAATTTTATATCATTCTCACTTTGCAACACACTTATCTTCCCATCTATCCTCGTAGCCTCCATCCCCATCATCTCCACCTCCATCTCACATCATTTTTATCCAAATTATATATTCTTTATTCATGCACCAAACACAAATAAATAAACAACAACCACTTATTTTTAAAAAATATTTTTTTTTATGGTAAACGTATTCCTCAGAACGCACCCAAAAATGTGTGTTTGATCTAAAGAAAATTTAGCTTCTCTTATTTTATTTTATTTTTTGTCTTAACAAATTAAAAGGATTTTGTCATTTTATATTATTTTTAAATATGACATAATTATATAAAATCATAATAGTTAAATTTAGATTTTTAAAATATTATTAAAATTATTTATTACAATGCATTTATTATTAAAAATAATTTTAAAATATCTTATCAATAGAAGTTCGGGACCAAGTAATATATATAAATCGACGCGAATATAAAAAGCTTATTTGAATTTAATTTTTTATGTTTAATTTATTTTATCATTTTAACTTACCATCAAATGCTTATGAACATTTTGTAAATTTATTTTATAATAATTATTTTAACTTAAAATAAGTTTATTCCAACGATCAAGATAAAGGGCTTTTAAAATATAAGGCCAGCTCATGTCCGTAGAGCTGACGTCCACAGAATTGTGTGGCAGAGAAGTGGGTCCTATAGAATTAGTTTTACACGTGGCACTTGGCTGTGAATTAGTACAAATTTTTATTCACGAGTTTTTTTACTTGAAATAAGTATTGAAACACATCTAAATTTAGAGTGAATTAATATTAACTTAATAATCTTGTAAAATTTATAGCTTTCAACTAAAGTAATTCACCATATTTTAGCCTTCGAACCATTGCTATTTTATTTGGACATGTTCTAAAAAAAATTTAAGATATTTTAAATTTCTTGCTGACTAGATTAATCTAAATTGGAATGAGTTTGGAGTTTTATGGCTTATTAAGATAAATATATATAATTAAAGAAGATTACAATTTTATGTGCTTAATTTATCGACATAACTAATATTTGAAAATATGTGTATAAAGTTTATAAAAATTTGAACCAAAAATGTTTAATATAAATGCTCTATTATATATTTAATACTCGATTGGAACAAGTCTTGAAGCCTGTTTAGATGACTTTTGATTTTTGATTTTTGATTTTTGATTTTTGATTTATTAAGAAATTTTGTGAGTTATGACTCATTCAAATATTATAAAAGTGTTTAAAATTTATTTTAACCTAAAATTCTTAAAATGATCAAATCTATACGAGTTCTTAGTTTGAACGCCAAATAAACTTGGCAGACAAATTTAAAGAGCTATTCCTTTCATGAAAAGACTTCATTATGAATTTAGGTATTCAATTGCAACTTACAATTAATTTAAATATCTAAATATAATTTTCTCACAATTTAAAGAGTTATGGTCATGGATATTTTAAGCTTGAAAAGCATATTATAAGTTGTAGACAGAAAACGTAATTAAAAGAAAGATAAAAATATTATCGCGAGGAATCATCCTATCAAAAATATTAATTTATCCATAAGTGGATGATTATGAGTAGGTGATGCAAATGAATATATATATGAGACATTAGAATATTGCTAGTCTCTCTATCGGTATGAGACATAAAATATTATTATTATTTTATTTTATATATGTGCTTCATGTGCCTGCTAACTCTTTTTCATTTTAACATTTCAAGTATTTTGTTGGCAACATTTGGGATCACAGAATTTACTTCTTATTTTTTTCTTATTTCAAAGTTTGATTTCAATTCATTTTATGTTTGATTTTATGATTTTTATTTTATTATTTAGCAGTGTAATAAATAGATAATTAAAGTTTATTTAATTCAAATTTTTTAATTTATATATATTCGTATAATATAAATTATGACTTCTAGAAATTAATTCGATATAGCTTGATATTCTCAAGTTTGATTTAAATACTTCAAGAATTTAATTAACAAACTCACAGTTCATAAGATTAATTGAATTTGTTTCACTAGTCAGAGAGCGCAATCACATATAAAGACAAACTACACCATATAAAGTTATAATCTATAATCGCGTACTTGTTACAGTTGTTTACTTTTCGGAGAAGAAATCTATACAAGAATCTTCACTTGAACTTTGTAAGAATTGGAGAACAAAGAAAACACTTACTTCTTTTCTGTTTCTTTTTGCAGGAGAAAAGTTACGTTACTTTTTTTCTTAAAATCCTTTTATAATTGTAAAAGGACACAACTTTTCAAATAATTGTATCTATTTTCTTTAATTAATTAATAAATAAATATAACAAATATATATATAATTTAAATATTAATATGAATATGGGTGATCCAATCCAAATTCCTTCAATACTTGATGATATGGACAATTATAATTTTTTCAATTTCAAAATTTTAACTTACATATAGTCATAAAATAGAAATGTATGACTTTTAAAATAATTAGATATGATATAGTTGATATTTTTAAGTTTGATTCAATATTGACCAGTTTGATAAATCGGTAATTATAATTTGTTCAATTTCAAATTTTAATTTGTAATATACACATAAATAGAGAATTTATCGTACATACTAACATCTTACATATAAAAATGTATATTCAAAAGAGAGTAGAGGTGACTCTCTTTGTTAATCAATTACACACAAAAAATATTTTAATCAAGACCAAAATATTATATAAATTGAGATAAAACTATTATTAATTATATTAAAAAATACTATGTAAAATTGAGATAAAAAGAAAAACAATATCAAATATAATTTATAATACTTTTCGTATCATTATCTAACTATAGTTGAAATACAATCAAATATTTTCCTTTTTGAATTTTTATTTTAGAAGTATATTCTTTTATTATATAGGAGTGAGTTTGAGGATGAAGCAGTTACGTTTTCATTGGCGTGTCTATTTCAACAAGGATATTTTCAAAACAAATAAAATTTTATTTCTCTTATTTTGATTTAATTTAATTATTATATAATTTTTTAAAAATTATAAGATCCCTTTTAATTATAAACTTTACTTTTAAATTCACATTTTATAATTATTATTTTGAATATCAATAATATTTATATATATATATATATATATATATTATAATTATTACTATTAATAATAAAAAATATTGAATCATATATCGTACGAGATTTTCGTAACTAGTACTAATCTAGTAATCTACAATAATTGAAGATTGAACGTCTAAAGCAATTTTAAAAATTATTCTTAATTTTTGAGCCACTAGTCCTATTATAATTCATTCTACGCTTTATTATAGCAATTGATTTGTCTTGAATAAGAGGATATTATTAACTATACATTTTATTCATTTGTCTTGAATAAGAGAATATTATTAAATATTAAATTTTATTGATTTGTCTTGAATATAAGAGGATATTATTAACTATTAAGTTTGTTATCTATTTATTCATATTCTTTTTATCGATGATACTGAATATCATTTGACTCGTATGTTTTCGTAACAATCGTGATTAAGGGTGTTTATAGGGTGATGGCGGAGCCATATTGTAATTAGGGGCTTTATTCAAATTTTTTTGATAAAAATTATATTATTTATATATTATAAAAATATTTTTTATGTATACATAATAAATGTGGAATCTCTTTTAATTAGTTCATGTGTTTACTTCTTAAAATTTTAAGCCTTCTTAAAGAAAATTCTAGCTACGTGTTCGCCACTAGTTATGGAATGATCTAGAACAATTATTGAGAAAAATTAAAAGTAAATCAATTATTATTTTTATTAAAATTAAATCAAATCAAATATAGTAAATATATTTACCAATTTGATGATTATCAATTTAGATTTGATTGTTCGATTATTAATCAAACTCGAAAATAAAAGAAACTATTCATTCAAAAAATTAAAAAAAAAAACAATTCATTCAAAAGGAAATGACCCGTCTTCTTACCATTTTGTGTCTTTTAATTTTTAAATCATAACTCCAATTGTATTTAACTTCTCACTTATGTTAGCTAGTCAATTCAAAATACCAAACAACATAGACTTACTAAATAATGTATAAACTATTGATATTCTTTATCCAAATAAAAAGGACATCGTGCCTTTCTTTTTTTTTTTATTAGAGTGTTGTATTCTTTGCATAAAAAAATATTCATAAAAATAATATTTTGTGTATGTAATCAATTACATAAGAAATATGTATATAACTAATCAATTTGATTATTTCTTTAATTTTTTTGAAACATAATCAAATCAGACAGAATATTATTGATATTGTAAAAGTTTTTATCCAAACTAAATAATAATCAATTTAATATAATTTTTTTATTTAAATCAATTTTTATCTAAATTATAATCATCCATAAAGCAATTGTTGGCTGTAAGGAGAACATGGATTGGCTCATGTATGAGCCTGAAATTATTTTCTCGAAAAAACTAACTTACATGAGAAAAATGTATTTTTTTTTTAAAGTAAAAATAATAAGTTTTGCGAATGCATTTTATATTGATTGTGTCCTATTTATCTTTACCCATAGTCCCACATCTTTGTAGCCCCCTTCCCACACCCCACACCAGCTAATCTTCATCTCTCATAATATTTTTTAAATCATATAATATAAATATTTTTAAAATAATATTTTTTTGTTTATATATCAAATAAAAAAGTAAATAAAAAACATATTCATTCGTGTCAAATACATCCTAAAAATGATAATATTTCCTATACCCCTCTATTCATTTTTATTTATTTATTATATTTAAGAAATTTGATCAATTTTAATTGTTCAGTTTGAAAAAAAAAAAAACTCATCATTTTATGTTTATTTTACTTTTATTATTAAAAATTATTTATTTTATAATATTTAGATATTTATAATTAATAAGAATGATATAATTAAATTATTTTTATTTATTACTATAGTTTTAAAGAAATATATCAAATCAAATATGAAGAAATAAAACCACTTACATGGGGCCCATGTTACGTTAACGATACTTGGTTGGAGGGCTAAATTATTACTCTCTCTGTCTGTTTTATTTTACGTGATATTTTTTTTAATTCGTTCAGAAAAATGTCATCTTATTTGAATTAGAAACAATTTTTAAATTAAATTTTTCTTTCTACTCTTAATGAAAGAAATATTTTTAACCACATAAATAATTATGAATTATTTTAGATAATAAATTTTTTTTCTTAAACATCGTAACTATATAAAATGAGAAGTGGGGAGTACTTCATCTCCTTTTTTAAAATTTTTTTTTATGTAACTTGACTTAACAAGAAAGTTAAGGAAGAAAAATAATTTTTAAAAATTTATGGTCTAAAATAAATGATATATATTTATATTTTTATTAATTACTTCACTAAAGATAAAAATGATATTTTTTAATTAAATTATTATTACATATTAAATTATGACATTTTTTGGATTGATGATTAGAGAGAAAAATGAGTTATAGAAATTACAACAAAAGAGTAATATTCGTGGAGGGAGAAAAAAAAAATTGTTATAGTATAAAATGCATTGTCAAACAAACTAACTGGATCCTAGAAGATACGATTTATTATTTAACACCTATATTCAACATCTGATGGTATAAAATACTAACTTTGAGTAGACCAATAAATGAAGTCTATATATTTAATTCAAATTTATATATAACTGTGACGTTTATGAAGGGCAATTTTGAATTAAAATAATATTAATATTTGATTCAATAGATGAAAGAAGAGTATTTTAAAACTATTTTCTAATATACTTGAGTATATTATTAGCTATTTTCCAAAGCTTGAATTGATTTTTGATTAATCCAAATAAAGCAAAGAGAGTTTTTCATGGCTAAATATTAACCTCTTTGTTAGAATAAGATTTGATATATTTTTTTGGAAAGAAAATTAATCAGAAATATTATTTGATTAATATATTTTTAATTAAT
>DF360278.1:933-16396 GCA_000787875.1 Solanum virginianum | reverse complement strand
CGGATATTTACTTTAGAATTTATACATTTTTTAATGATCAATTACTTCATGAGATACTGTGGCCTCTCATGATCTCACCAAGAATGTGTATTCTATCCACTAAGGGATATATATATAAATAAATTATTTAGTATTCTTTTAATAAAATTTAAATTCAAATTTAAAATCTCATAATTCTCTATCAACCTTATTTGTCATTAATTAAAATCTTTAACATGCATGCAATCTCATACTAAGAGATTTTTAGCATCTTTTGTTCTTTGTACTGAGAAAACAAACTTTAATCACGTCGTACCTACCACACATGAGACATGACACATGCATATCAAAAAAGTGAATAATAGGTTAGTCTTTTCATTTCAATTTATTTATTTATAAAAAATATTTTTATTTTTTCATTTTTTATATATCATATTTAAGATTATAGAATTTAAAAATATTTTTTTATAAATTTGATATGTGTTTTATTTAAGATCACAAAATAAAAAAAATTATTTACTTTAAAATTTTGTATTAGATTACAAATTAAATAAATTTTATTTAATTTTACATAATTGAGGAATACTTTTTTTCTTTTTATCCTTTTTCATTATTTTAATTAAATTTGAATCTTTCTTTCACCTCAATGGCAAGACGTGAAACTCATAAATTAACCAGACGTAATTCAAAATTAGCAATAGGATTTGAGTACAGTTTATCTTTTCAATATTTCAGTTATAGAGTTTTATTGAATGAATTGTTATTGTTATAAAATATGTATACAATACTCTTCCTTTTCTAGAAATAAATAATTTCTTAAGAAATGTTCCTAGATGAAAATTATCACTTATTAACGAATAGAGAAATTCACTAAAAAGGAAGAATTTGTTTTCTCAATATAAATATTATATAAAAGATAAATGAAAGAATAAGAAATGCTACAAACACACATAAATACAACTTGTAATTCAAAATCATAACATTTCAATCACATGTTCACAACGTAATCTTTCAGACACTATTTAATTTATTACTATGTTAAACTCCCTCCACTTCAATTTATTTAGTTATTTTTTATTTATTCTAAAAAAATTATTGCTTTCTTAATTTAAATTAGAATCTAAAATTTTCCTATAACTCAATTAATATTACATTAAATACTTTTTTTATCCTATTCTATGTGATGCCTTTCTTTTTATTTCGTCCCAAAAAGAACGTAACCTTATTATAATAAAAAATATTTTAACTTTAAATTCTTTTTTTTACTCTTTATAAAATGATTTACAAGTATATAAATATTTGAGTTACTTTACTTCAAAATCGTATTAAATGAAGTGGTGTCACATAAAATAATGCGTACCTTAAAATACTTACTGCACATCCAATAATAAATTAATCAATCCTCATTTATAGTAACCCCTATTGATAGTCCTTTGAATTCTCCCCACCACTCTCTTCCTATAATTTTAAACAAGTCCATTTTTCTTTCTCCATTACTTCATCCTTCTCTTCTTTCTTTTCATCTTTGCCCCTTTCTCTCTCTATATTCATAGAGAGAGAAGAAAAAAATCAACAAGAAGAACTACAGGATCCAACATTGTTGAAATTAAAAAAAAATGTTGCCATTTGGGAGCATTGAAGAGGCATCTATGTCTCTTGGAAGAAATTTAACATTTGGAGAGACATTATGGTTCAATTACACAGCAAATAAATCAGATTTCTATCTATATTGTCACAACACCATCTTTTTGATAATTTTCTACAGTTTGGTCCCTTTACCAATGGTTATTATTGAGCTAATGAGGTCCAATAAGTTTGAAATTTACAAGATTCAACCCAAGACTACATTTACTTTATCTGAAATGATGGAATGTTACAGAAAAGTCATCATGACTTTTGTATTTGCAGTTGGTCCTCTGCAACTTTTATCTTATCCTATCATTCAGGTATGTAGCCATGCACTGTTTCTTCCTTCTTGTAATTTACACAACAAATAAAATATTTTTTCTTGCTAATGATTGTTTTTGTTTGACTAATAATGCAATTAAAATAATTAGAATTTTTTTTTAAAAATATCCTTGAACTTTTCGAAACAAGTTGCCTTGTTTCGAATAGTCCAAGGCATCATAAATTTTAAATTAAAATAAACACACAACACTACGTGAATTTCGGGGCGAGACGTATAAAAAATGCTATAAAACGAAAGTGAAAAGGTGTAGATTTATAGGACGTAAGACATGTTATACTCCCCAAGCATTGAAGTATACGTCCTTGACGTTAATTTTAAAGAAAAAAGCTTTGAAAGTATTTTTTTTTATAAATTATGTTTTTTTATGTAATAATATTTATAATTTATGTTATTATGATATTGTGTTGTAGTATTTATTTCTAAAATATACAAACAGATAAAGTGAAAATAATATTTTAAATATTTTATTAGATGATTATATTATACTTGAATTTGATAAAAGATAGAGATTTCATAGCATTACATCGTAAAGACAAGTTTATTCACTTTTTTGTCATTGCTCTCACACTTTTTATTGTTTTCCTCTTTTTGAAATATACATGTAATAATTGGTGAAAGTATTAATTGAGGGTGTGAAGAAACAGTAAACATGGAGATCAATGATGAAATGGATGGAAATTTCCTTTTAAAGATTATTTCTACTAATATATTTTTTTTCTTGTTATTTTTCTTAAATAATAATTGTAATGTTATTTTTTATATTATTTGAATTTATTTGTATAATTACTAGTAGAAATTTTACTTTTATTTATTTTCCTGGTGATAAAATTATAAAATTGAAGAGATTTAGATATATATTCTATGAATCTATAGTACTTATGCTCCGCTTTTTGAGGATTATGTCTCGCCCAATATTGCATAAAATGCTTCGCTCTTGGTTCCCATCTTTTAAAATTGACTATTTTACGCAAATTAACTTTTTCAAAAAATAATCTCAAATTAATTATTTGTAACTATGCTCTTAATATAGAAGTAGTTCCTTTTAATACGGCTAAGGTAACTAAGTTATATCTTGTAGTCTTATTTTATATGTCATTTTTTGATTTGAAAGATTTTTGAAATTTATGGTCTAAAGTTATTTTTTAATATTCATGTGGTTGAAAATTATTTCAGTAAGGGTAAAATAAAAATTTTAAAGTTAAATTATTTTCAATTAAAGTAAGATAATATTTTTTTTGAACGAAAAAAAAGGTATCATATAAAATTAGAAAGAGGGAGTATCTTTACTTTTTTTAACGGATGTGAAAAAAAAGCTAAAACAATTACTCTCTTATAAATATACTAAACTAATATATTTCTTATAAATAATTAAATTTTTATTTATATATGTGCCTTTTAAATTTTAAAATAAAGTTAAAAAAAGATAATTAATTTTTTTTATTAGTTAAATTTATAGCTATTTTGGAATAATTATTTTTAATATATTTGACAATTAAAATGGAACGAAGAGAGAGAGCAGGATCCTAGGAAAGAATCTATGCATGTCTTAAAATTTTGAACTAGAATCTTTTTTCACTAAAGTCTATAATAAATTCAATAAACCTTAAATGCAGGCCAATATTTTATATTATTGCCTCTTGACATCTTGCAAAAAGATTCAATAAAATAAGGAAGTAAAAGCCAAGAAAGATATAATTTATTTTTTTAACTGTATTTTGTGTTTGTGCAGTGGATTGGTATAAGGACAAGTTTACCCCTGCCATCAGCCTCAGAAGTATTTTGGCAATTACTTGTTTATTTCTTAGTTGAAGATTATGCAAATTATTGGCTTCACAGAATGCTCCATCATTATAAATGGGGTTATGACAAAATCCACAGAGTCCATCATGAATATGTGGCCCCAATTGGTTTTGCAGCACCTTATGCCCACTGGGCTGAAATTATTATATTGGGCTTTGCTTCTTTTATAGGCCCACTTTTGGTCCCTGGTCATATGTTCACTTTTTGGCTTTGGTTTGTCTTGAGGCAAATTGAAGCCATTGAGACTCATAGCGGGTAACGTACACGCGTAATAATTTATTTATTTTATTTGGAAAATATTAAAAACACTCTTTCAACTTAGCATAAACTATTAGTTTAACTATTAATATTATTAAAAACACCCTTCTACTTGACTAATTGAACTAAAATACATCCTTGAGTTCTCTGAATGTTTATAACACTTGTGATAGTTCGGGGGTGTATTTTAGTTTAGTTAGTCAAGTAGAGGGGTGTTTTTAAGACTATCATTAGTTCGTGGATGAAAATGATAACTTGCGCCAAGTTTAGAAGTATTTTTAATAGTTTTCTCTTATTTTATTTTATTTTCGTTCCAAATTATAGTGTCACGAGTTTGAATTTTCGTTTTCGTCGTTAATTATGTAGGTATGAATTTCCATGGAGTCCTTCAAAATACATACCATTTTATGGTGGAGCAATATACCATGATTATCATCACTTTGTTGGGGAAAGTTGTCATAGCAACTTTGCTTCAGTTTTCACTTACTGTGATTATATTTATGGTACCGATAAGGTAAAGTATAAATATTTAATTGTGAATCCAATAACTATAACGACTATGAGTCGGGTGGCAAGTTTACAACTCAGAAACTCAAAATTGTTTGTTTCTTGCAGGGATATCGATACCAGAAGGAAGTCTTCGAAAAGGTATCAACATAACATTTTTTTTTTCAAAAATTTTATTTATTCATAATACGGCAAATTGAAGAAAAATAAAATGATAAACCTTAATATAATTCGTAAAACATTTTTTTTCAGAAAAAAAAAAAGAATTCGTCAAATATGTCATCTAACAATTATTACATCAAGAGAAAAGAGCATATAGGAGCTTTCATTAGCTTTTTCTTTGAGTTAATTTCTAAGACGATCACTCGATTAGTAGTAATTATCTCAAAAAGAGAAGTCATTTTTTTTGTTAAAAAAAATTAAATAAATGAACGATAGAAGTGAACTATTATTAGTTGAGTGACCATTTGGGACGTCAATCCATTTTTTCCCCTTTTTTCTTAGGTAGCAACATCGTTTTTTGAGATATTCTTTTGGTTAGAGCTAAACGTTACAATACTGAACATATAATATAACATAACATAAAAAGTCTGTTTCAAAAAAAACACTTATCTGTTATAATGAAATATTGTTATAAATCGATTGATCTAACTTATGTCTCGTTAATAATGACAGAGGAGAGAGAAATTGAGAATGGATGGCAAGGTTGATGGATCTACATCTCTTTTCACTCTTTTCAAATCTGAATAAATGCAATCACTTTTTTTTTTTGAAACTCTGCCACATCTTTTTTGTTGTTGTTCTATTAAATGTGTAATCCTGTTCTCTCTGTGTTTTGAGACAAGTTGATTTAGTAAAACGTTGGATTAAGTACTTTGAATGTACGTGTTGTTGCTCTATCAAGCACTATATATATGGAGTGCTTGCATAGTTTCTGTTTTTTTTTTCCTTAATTAATGTAAACCTTAAACAGTAACACTTAGTAGTACTATGATAATCTTCTGTATGCTATTTCTTGCCAACAACTTATTGAAATTATTGATGAAAGCAAGTGTATATAACCTTGCATGAATTGCCAACAACTTATTGAAATTATGAAACATTCCTACATTTCACAAAGTAAAAGGCGCTCTTCGGAACGTTGACGATATAGTTCTATGTTTAATCTTGTTATCTTTGTTGCAACAGGTGCCATACTCGAGCCCGTCTAGCTCAGTTGGTAGAGCGCAAGGCTCTTAACCTTGTGGTCGTGGGTTCGAGCCCCACAGTGGGCGCTTTTTTTTTAAACATTGGATTAATCGCACAAACAAATGTTATTATAACTTGTCTTAAATTACAAGTTTCAAATGTTTTTTTTTGGAGGAAGTATCATAATACCTTTCCTTTTAAAGATCACTTGTCTACTGGTTTAAACTTAATTTTAGGCAATTTTAACTTTTAAACAATTTTCAATTTCAACAGTGTTTCGAAAAGTTAAAAAATGCTTTTAAGCCTTTCTCATAGGAGCCCAATACCAAAAGTAAGATATCTCCTGCTTATAACTTTTAACTTGTAAGTTACTCCACTTTTTATAAGTTCAGGCATTTTGTTTCTTTTGGAAATAGACCTCCTTTTTCAAGCAAATTTGGTGGACTAACGTGAACAATCAGATCAGTTACTTTCTAGAGCAAGGAAAATAGACCGTCCTAGTTATTTACCTTTGACTGAACAGAAAAGAGAACCTCCTTTTTTTCTCATTAAGTTGCAGACAAACCTGTCACCTTCTACTCTCTTCTCCAAGAGAAAAGAACTTCAGAATATGCATTTTTTCTTTGAACTCGAAATAAAAATTAGTTCCTTTTTCCAGTTCTAAATTCTAAAAATAGATCAGCAACACCTCATCATTCCTCCAAGCTCGACTGAGAAAACCACCACCCATGTATATAACATCAAGTTAAATAACAAAATTTTTCTCTAGCTTTTACTACATTCTGGTTAAGTCAATCTTTGCAAAACAAAAAGATGTAAGCACTCAATCCTCTAACTTTGGCTATATTCTGCTCCTCTGACTTGTAGCCCATATATATTATCTCAGTTGCCCTATGATCTATTAGTATGAAAAACTGGGCGAGACATCAAAAGCTTGTCATTTATGGGGAAAGACTCCATCGTTCATTCATGATGCATTCAGGGATGGAGCTGCCCACAACTTCACTTTCTTGTCCACACTGGCTGTGGCCAACACCAGAACTTGCTTATCACCTGTTACAACGAAAAGAAAAGCACCATAATAATGTTGGACCATTTCCAGAAAGCAACGTTTGTTGAAACTTTTTGCACAGAAGAAATGCCAACAATTTTCTGCTGCCATAGGAAATCTAAATGCAGTCTATGAATTTAAAGCCTGATGGTTATTAAGCAGCTACTACCTCCTTTTCAGTTTGTTTGTCTTAATTTTCTTTAGCCTATTTAAAAGGAATTCCTCGTTCCTAATTTTGCAACTCTTTAGTTCCACATGTTTAATACCACAGGGTTATAATACTACAAGATTAAAGGACATTTTGGTATTTTTATACCTATCTTTAGTTTAAGACCACAAGATTCAAGAGTCTTTATTACTTCTTAAACTTGTACCAAACAAACAAATTGGACCAGAGGGAGCACGGTTTTTTCACAGCAGGAGGAAGTGTAAACCACGAGGATTTGGTCTTACCATTCAATTTTTCCTTTTCACTTCATTTTTTCATACTTTTCTCTATCATAGATTTAATGACAGAAAGTGACTCTCATCTCCATAATTGCTAACATATACAGGGAAAAAAAATGAAAGACTACAGAAATGCCATTAAAACTAAAAGGAAGAGACACATTGAAAGCAAGATGCCAGACAAACGAAACTATCTATTATTTGACTTAGTGACAAAAGACTTCGAAAAAAGAGGAAAAAAACTGATCCTCTTTATGAGCTAATGTAGCCAAGAAAATTAAATAAAATAGAATCATACATAATACAGAACTTCACTTGGGATGGGAGAGAGACTTACCCATTGGAATCGGAGAAGGCGACCATGCCATGTCAGTGATATCATCTGTACACAAAAAGTGGAAGAAGATAAATTTTCAAATCAATTAACACAAGTTGATAGTGTGGCTGGTATGGCTGAACTACCAGTCACAGTGACAGAGCCATGTTGAGCACTCTGTGTTCATGGGAATCCTTGCTACTTCCCCAAAATTTTGTTTTCTAGTAAATCAGACTCATACTATTGTCGTGCGCCCAGTAGACAAAAAGCATTGTGGGGCACAAGTCAATGAACAAATTACTTGCATCTTTGTCAGAGATTTTCATTTTTAGTTTTTCTAATACAATTCTCATTTTTGTAGTATGTTGTGTTTGGACATACAATAAATGTTGTAACATACCGGTTAAAGTAATGAATTATGATACTTAGGCCAAGGGTTCTATTCCTTTACGGTATATTTCGATTAAATGATCATTTTTTATGATTTTCCTATACTGCTATTTGTTTCAGTTTATTTTTCTTCTCCCTTTCATTTTATTTCCAATATAATATTGTCCTTTATTCTCTTTTGATTCCTTTTTCAGTGCCATGTTCACTTATTATCTCTCGCAGGTTACTGATCAATTACTTGTATCTTGATAATATAAAAATACTTACACCTTTGGTAAAAGTTAAAACTCTTTTGGAAAAAGAAATCACATTCTCTCCTCTCTCGTCCAACTCCATTTCAGTAGCTTTCAGTTCTCACTTTGGCCATCCCAAGATTGCAAGTCTGGCATCCTACACTCATGACTTCATCCCTCCGTCCAACTCCATTTCAGTAGCTTTCAATTCTCACTTTGGCCATCCCAAGATTGCAAGTCTGGCATCCTACACTCATGACTTCATCCCTCTTCTAGAGTCAGCAGTGGTGCACCCATCCTCATATAATCCTGGATCCTCCCCTGACCAGCCACCTTCAAGCACCATGATAGTTCAACTGTACCCTCATCTCTTCTTGACCTAAGACATTCCCTCTCATCTCCTATTGACCTAAGACATCCCCTTCTCATCTCTATTGACCAAAGACATCATATTGCCTCATACAAAATTTCACCTCAATGCAGAAACTATGCAAGTGTCTAAGCAAAGTAGAGATCTAAGACAAAACTCATGACCTAAACAAGAACAGTAAGTACAATGGTTCCAACACAGCCTCACAGTACCTAGGAACAATGAAATCTAACTTAAAATGTTCATGACTCCTGAGGAAACTGAAAAAATAACCCACATGAGGAAATAAAAGGTATCAAGGCAATACAGATCTCAATGAAATGAAAGCTAAGAACGGGGATGATGTCTCACTCAGTTTCTAGCTAACACTATATCAATCTTCCTCCTCCTTTTGAAGGGGTAAGGGTGTCAGGATGGGTTCGGAGAAGGTTTTCAAAGGATGTGCTAATGTATTTTCAGGTTCTTGTTGTCTTGTCTATTAGGAAAGGAAGAAAAAGTTGAAGTGTTGCCAAAAAGCATCCAGTCATAGGTTCGTAGCTGCTTCAAATACAGAACTTCTACAGAATGGTTCTGCACATGCAAAAAGGATGAAAATGGTGGACCATTTTTCGACAAAGACGTTGAGTAATTTAAAAAGCATACCATCATGCGCTTTTTCAGCTGTGTCCAAAACCTTCCCAGTCTCCGTACATAACCATTGCAATATTGAACCATGAGTGGTGGCCAATATCTTTCCATCAGGTGATACACATAAACGATCATAGTGTAAAGTTGTGCCACTTGCATCCTTCAGGGGAATAGGGAACACCTTTAATGTCTTAGGGTCCTCAGAAAGATGATATCGCACTGCAGAACAAAAATGTTGAACGCAAGAGCCAAAGGAAAATTTATTAGATGAGGTAATAATGGTAAATTAGTAACTGATAAAGCTAGGGAGGGAAAGATATACCATTGATATTCCACACTCTGATGGTACCATCCTTTGATGCAGTGATTATTTGTTCAGAATTTTGGTTAAAGCATAGCCACGTCACTGCACTCTGTACAACACCATATAAAATTTAGACATTGTGAAGAAGAGAGCATTGTACACCTATAATAAAATCAAGATTTCATTCCTCAGCTGAATCATGAACATAAATAAAAAAGAGAAGGTCCCAATCTACTATCAAACTACAAAGTATCTGAATCTTGGAAGGTCTTTGCTGAAACAACATACTTCTTCAATTGATACTTCCTTAAGAATTTTCTAAAATCTCCCCTTACCCTAAAATGTTAACATTAAGCTAAAAAAATTCAGCCAACTACATTTAGGACAATAATAAACATGTTCACATCTTGCTCACACTAGAAACATCATCAGACACACCTGAACTCAGATCATATTGATCCAGAAACCTAGAGAAGGATAGAAAAAGAGAAGAGGTAAATAACACTTCCATAGTGCAAGAACGTGATATCATTTACCTTATGCCCCTTCAGCTCCATAATCCTTGAAACCTCCTTTACAGCACCATCCTTTGAGTACACAATCTCCCAAACCTGTTAAGAAGATGTATAATTTGTTCAAGAACTCTTCTTTGATGACATCCAACAACCGAGTCAGAAATATATGAAAAAACAGTCCCCAAGTTGACAAAGGAGTGTGATGTAAATTGCATAAAACTTAAAAGGACTCAACTGCACCATAAGATATGAGAGTTAAAAATAATACTTAAATAAACTTAAACAATGCAATCTCTCTCTCTCTCTCTCTCTCTCTCTCCCTCACACACACACACACACACACACAAAAATAATACTTAAATAAACATAAACAATGCAATCTCTCTCTCTCTCTCTCTCTCTCTCTCCCTCACACACACACACACACACACACACACACAACCTCCTAGAGTTGTGAAGCATCATCCAACTTGAAGATCCTAACAACGCCATCAGCACAAGCTGCAAGAGGAAATCATTAGTATGGAAGATTGACATCTATCTCCCCCCCCATCCTACCAAAATATGTAAATGGACTGTAAACAACTATTTCTAGAACCTCTCTCTCTCTCTCTCTCACACACACACACACACACACACACACACACACACATCAGATTATAAGACAAACATTTGGATCCCCCTTTATGGGTGGGGGGTGGGTGTACATGGTTCTGAAAGATGTTCTTGAGTGAATCAATGACAAACACCATGTGACCATCTTTGTCCAAACTTTGGCCCAGCTGCATATGAGATGACTAGAACCAGGTGTAATCATATGTTCTATTTTCTTGAACAGCTCCACCACAAGCTCCTTGTTCCAACTGTCCTTCCAACCATCAGATTGACAAGACTGTACATAATAGTCTGACTCACAGACCAGACTGCCTGACATTTGACACTAAACAACAAGATGGCAACTGAAAAGAATGTAGCTGCGAAAGTGAACATTTTTAACGCCTCAGGAAACTACTGATGCAAAATTTCATACAAGGTTATTAGCTTCCAGTCTCTTTGTTTCTCCTACCTAAACCCCCAAAAAATTTTCAACAGAAAAAAAGACACTCACATTTCCTTTTTCTTCTCATCTTCCAATATCTCTTATTACTAACTAGTTTCCTAACATTATTTTCCTACTACTTAATTAACATTGAAATTTGACACAAAATGTAGGACATCAGTTGTTGAGACTCTTTATAAAAGCTTAAAGCAGTTCATTCTAACAAAATGATAAGGTTGCAACATCTAACTTCACCTTGACATCAGCAGTAAAAGCTGCAGCAGCTATAAAACGACCATTGGGAGATATAGTAGCCATGTTGTTTTTGAGTTGATTAGTATCGACATGTCCAACAATCTTGCCACTCTTTCCATGAAAAAGCACAATATCAGTACCTAAAACACCCAAAAAAAATAAATGCAGAAGCAGATTATTTCATTTGTCATTTTACTCTATGGGGAAAAAGAGTTCTTCCACACAAAAAATAAACGAAAAGAAGAATCTGGTTGTAGGGATGTTTGTGGATTCTCACAGAAACCAAAGTGGCAGCAGAAAAGAATTACTATGACACAAAGAATTAGTGAAATTCAAGCATTACGAAATAGCTGATCACATGTCTATGGTCATATCACTAATATCCATCAAAACTCAAGCTTGCATCCACAGTCCATAAAAGATTCTTGGAAAATCACAACCAACCTTCATGTCATTCAAATGAATCCACTTTCTTCCAAAGAATTACTCTCTTTCTTCACTTTTACTTGTCACATTTGGACTCGGTACACCCATTAAGAAAGCAATGATTGGCATGATTATTTTAGCATACTACCCCTAGTAACTGATATTTTGTATTAGGTTTTGGAAAATGATTTGAAGAAAAAGTAATTAATGCTAAGGGTAAAATATGGAAAAAAAATTATTTTTCTTGATATATTAAAAGTGACAAGTAAAAGTGAAAATCCATTGAGCTTTTACTCAAAACTACTCAGGGTAAGCTTGAAAAGAAGTTCATAAGAATTATCCAACCTTACCTTCAGAACATGAAACGATGATTGTACTCCCATCAGCACTACCATAAGTTGCCTTGGTACCAACTAGAGTTAGGATTGCTCTCTTGTCGTGAACTTTATGCTGTTCCCATTTGATTTCCGGAAGAGGAAGCTTGGCCTGTTTGGAAGCAGCGTTTCCTTTAGGTTTTTCTTCACCATACATGTACAGGGAAGAACCAAAAAGAGCATGGCATGCCACTGCAACCGAGGAAGCTTCATCAGCAACTGCAACTGCAACTGGATGACCTCCAGCTGGCAAATTAATTCTCAGAAACCTGAATAAGATTACACCATAGATTAGAGTTAGAAATTTGCTATTAAATTCACCTCATAACTAATCATAGTAACAATAGAACTTTTGCTTGAAGCTAAATAAAAATTAGATTACTGTCTAATAATTAGGCATACTTAAAGCTTTTGCTTGAAGCATCATCCAACTTGAAGATCCTAACAACGCCATCAGCACAAGCTGCAAGAGGAAATCATTAGTATGGAAGATTGACATCTATCTCCCCCCCCATCCTACCAAAATATGTAAATGGACTGTAAACAACTATTTCTAGAACCATAGATCCTTTGAGGTGATCGAAGATGTGCAGAATGTAACTATGATTACGATTTAAAGCACGTTCTGCATAACTATAAGTTCAAGGATAACAAATATATTTTGTTAAGTTAAAAAATTTCCTTCATTGGTAACACACCAATGCCATCAAAGTATGTAAAAGGTGAATAAGCAATTCAG
The DNA here is from genome assembly GCA_000787875.1 of Solanum virginianum. NCBI lineage: Eukaryota > Viridiplantae > Streptophyta > Magnoliopsida > Solanales > Solanaceae > Solanum > Solanum virginianum. The sequence continues at coordinate 3,609 of DF360278.1, read as the reverse complement.
TCAACTCATATCTTTAAACAGTTATCTATACAAACAAGTATGTTCTCTTATAAACCAAAAATATATGTAAGACAATGTTCTTAAACGTTCTTGCATCCCCTCACTATTTCAGAATGCTTAGAGCTCAAACAATACAAATACGTATAATAAAAAATTACCAGTTGCCAAAGACTCTGCATTGGATGAGAAGCAAACTCCTGTGACACTATCGCCATGACCTTTTAGAGTATTCAAGTCCAACGGGTGATGCTTTTTGTTTGCATCCTGCAGAAATAGCCAGTACCGAAAGTCACTTTTCAGTTGCCTGGTGATTGAATACACAGGTCAAGGTTATATTTGCAATGAAATCACCTTAACTGGTGAAAGCAACTTGGCTAGTATGTTGAAACATATTGGGGATGAGAAATGACAGAGAGTTACTTATACGTAGTGTTGAAAAAAAGTGAGCTCACAGCAAAGTGAAGTTGTTGAAGGAAGAAACAGGATCTAGCAAACTTAAGCTACAAGGAAACTATTCAAATTGCCATACACTGCTCGGGGTCTCCATTTCTACTGATTCTATAGATAAGGTGTGATGGTTTCTTTGCAGAAAGGTGAAACATATCCGAGAAGAGAATTCCATGACAGCTTCGAATTTTAGTTGGCACAGCACATCTATGACAGCATATTATCATCATTTTCCCTTATCAGCTCCTTTTTAACAATATATAGCTAGGGGACTGGACTCGGCTTGATTTAGTCATCCAGTTTAAGCTATTTCAGTTCATGTTTTTTTTTTGGGTGTGTGTGTTTTGGTGGTGGTGGTGGGGGGGCAGGGGTTCAATATTGGAAAAGCAATCATTTGGTTGGGTTTTTCCTCTTTTTGGTCCTGTTCTGTTCAGCCAATTTTGGGTTTCTGACATATTCAGGCATCTACTTTTTGCCCTTTTTGAGCTTGTAGCTACTTATTTGTTCTTTCTTTACAAATTTCTACCATCTTATGCCTTTATATTGCCTTATGAGATACAAAATCTTTGTATTTTGACTGATGTACAAGTCCAGCCCTATCTTAGTGCTCAGGAAATAATTTGAATATAAGTTCATTACATAATAAAAAAGAAGAAAAGCAAAACTGCACGGAAGAATTTTGATAAGTTTCACATTTATCATAAGTTTACACTTCATGGGTTGTATCATTTCACAGATATATGATTAAAAAAAGAGGGCGGAAAAGCAGCTAGAGCAAATTTCTCCCTATCCACAATTTCCAACTTTTTGGAAACCAGAAACTTAACAAAATTATATTTGTTCAGTATACACATCCTATCTCTGAATGCCTGGGAACATACCCTGCCCTAAACCTGGAGAAAAGACAAAGAGTTGCTGTAGGATGATAGCTATGAAATAATCTAATTATGCCAAAAATGCAAAATCAAGTGATAGTACAAAAATGTATACAAAGAATTTGCATTGCCATCCTTAATTGATTGAATACATAAAGAATGTCAAAACCACAGAATAGAGTTGCTCATTTCCAACACACAATTAAAGAGATTTAAATAACTCAGTAGCGAAAAACATTAAAAAAACCCTAGAGGCAGGAGAAAAAAGAGAGAGAAATTTAAAAATTGGAAATGAAAATAGTAGTAGTAAAATAGTAACTCAGTAATTTGGATTCATTTGGAATTGGAGTCTCTTTGACAAGCAAGAGATATGTAAAGCTTCTTTTTTTCTTGGCATGATTGCAAGTTTGTTATGCGGTGTGAGAATGAGATTTCGCTTGCGATTTCTTCGAGGTGTTCTTGTGAGACTGCTGAGGCTTTGAAGTCTTCTGACTGGTTTGAATTGTCTCCGGCTTCGCGATAGATTCAACCTCCGACTTCCTCTTTTGGAAATAGTTCCCGAAAATTAGAAAAGCAATCACAACTCCGATGATCGCCGATATAATCGCAATCGGAAGCATCGAATCCATAGTTGGATCTCCCCCCCCATCCTACCAAAATATGTAAAAGTTTGTTATCTTCATGTGATATAATCGCAATCGGAAGCATCGAATCCATAGTTGGATGATGTAAATCTCGAAAATGGAGTTCTCAAATTGAAATCCAAAATGTTATCAATTCAAGCGCGTTGGTGAGTGTGTACATTTCGCTTAGAGAAATTAAAAAAACTTAAATTATATAATTTTACCTTATAAATTTTTAGTATTAGCATAGATAATTTTGAGTTATCCATATTGTTCAGACAAGTCAAAATATTGATAGAGTGTATTAGTAAAAATAATGTATATATTAATGAAGTGTATTATCAATATTTTGTTTAATATATTTTTTCATGTGATGCATAAATTTACAAGCATTAGGTATACATTTTATTTAACTTCTAGTATGAGTAATGAAAGGTGTAAAGGCCCAATTGCCCTCCAATTTTTATTTTACATCTTTGTCATCATGTTTATTGGGTGGAATGTTGGTGTTAGAGCTCATACATTCGCGTTTTGGTATCATGGTTATTAATTGAAGTACTTAGAGTCATTTTCGAGGTGGTTGACAATTTAGTGCATTTTTGAGGAATTTAAATTTGGTAATTGAGAATCGTTGTAGAGGTTGGTGAATATAAGCTTAGGGTCATGCTACATGTGCAAGTGTGCACTTATAAGATTAAGGTTGCTAAATATTCCTTTGGTATTTGCAAGTT
>DF360279.1:43171-59066 GCA_000787875.1 Solanum virginianum | reverse complement strand
ATCTTTCGTCTTAACTAACAAGATAGGATCACCCCATGATAATACACTCGGACAAATGAACCCCTTACCCAAGAGGTTCTCAAGCTAAAAAATGCGCTCCAGAAGCTCTGCAGGAGCTATTCGATAGGGTAGGACTAAGATGGTCTTACTGTCCGGTTTTGTATGCCTATTTTTATTTGTTTGATTATCTCCTCATACATAGTTTCTTTTATATTCTCTGTGACATTATTCTATATACATATACATGCTATTCCACAAAATATTATATCCTTTAAAAATAGACAACACCTACAAATAGTTCCACATTGACCAGTACTTCATATATGAAGGAGTAATTGACATGGTTATTACTGAAAATGCAGTTCCTTTATGTGTTGAATGATTGTTGTCAATTTTGATGAGTGCTGAGATTTTTATGTCTGTTTTCGATTGAGACCTATGTTTTAATTATAAAAGCACATGATAGTTTCACTTTTGATCAACACAACATCAAAGGTCGTTTACTTTTCTATTCTAGAGGGAGATTTTAATGTTATTCTACTAATGTGTTCAAGCATACCTTGAAAGCGGTATGGAATCATTGACATCTAATTTAATTGTATATTGTAATTTACACATTTTACTTTTAATAAGTAGAGTAAATTATCTGTGCACTTTATCTTTTTCATATTCTATCTACTTTGTGCAACTTTACAAGGTATAATATTGTTACAATATCTCTTTAAATTCAATTCTATCTATTTGACATATTCAGGAACTTTTTTTACAACTACGGCTAGCAGGACGATTTTATTAGTAACAATAAAATGGGCTCAAAATGAGCCTTTTACTGCTTGGTCCATCAAATAAACATGTTTGCCCATACGATAAACTCAAACCTTGTACAAATCATCCACCACTTTAGTTGTAATAAAAGAGTAGGTGATAAGCTAGGGTTCCCTAAAAAGGACCCTGCAGCTTCTTAATCTCCCCACAATCGGCGATAATTTTCATGTTGGTTCCGAACTGCTATTTCAATCTCCTTCTTCTGTGAACCAGCAAATATATATCTCCATGTGATGTACCTTCCATATCCCAGTTACAGCTCTCTAGTAAGACTCTACCCTGCAACTCTTTTTTCCAATCTACTTGATACTTGATGTCTAACTTTTTTTCTTCCTAAGTGTCTTGTCCAATGAAGCATGAAATATGAAAAGACGAGGTCATTTTCCCACATTCCAGTCCATGTGAGTCCTTCTTCCAGTATCCTTACTATTCTTTCCATTTTGGCTGGTTCTTCCTTTTGCCATTTTCTGCACTTGTTGATTGCAGACTTAGCCTACGCTTAGTTAGTATAGATTGACTAGGCATATTTGTGTAAATATCCTTAATGTGACGAACATTAGTCATCATGGTGTTCACCATAAACTAATTTTTTACATTTTTGCCTTCTCCTCTATTGCATAGAAAAAAGATATTTGAGATTCATTGATTGGTAAACCTTTGTTTTGATATAGATATTGTTTTTAGGTATTTCGCAAATTGGATGGTCTTGGACATGAGATTCTAAAGTCTCAACCACCAGCATATTTTTGGAGAAAGTTAATATATTGTATGTCCCTGGTGGGACCTACTTTAGGTGGTGTTGATTGGTGGCGGAGCTATCCCTTAGTAAGGGGGCTTCATCAGTGAAAAATTATACTATTTATAACTAACTAGCCCTTAGTTAGGGGGTTGGATGAACCCTCCCCCCTTCGTCTATTTCATATATCTACTTCTTCAGATTTTGAATCTTCTTAGTAAAAATCCTAGTTCCGCCATAGGTGTTTATCGTATGCAACCTCAAGGTAGGATATGTATCTGTGACTTATAAGTGAATTTTTTTCTAGATGTTTTGCAAATGTGTTTGCTGTAAGTCAATACCTTATTCATGGTTATTGTTATTGATAATTGAATGCTCTGTGTCTAATTTTTATGTTAAATGATCCAAATTAAGAAGTGATCATGACCTATTTTCGAGCAATTTATCTCTAACAAAATGTTATTGCAGCTTTTCTACTTCTCAAAATGCACACTGCAACTTAGGGTGTGTTTGGTGTGAAGGAAAATATTTTTCGGAAAATATTTTCCATTTTCTCATGTTTGGTTGTCCTAAATGTTTTGGAAAATATTTTTCCAAATCAGCTCATTTTTCTCAAATTTAAGAAAAATGACTTCCTTCAAAAAATTTAGAAAAATACTTTTCAAAACTCTTATCTAATTTCAAATTGATTTTTTTAATTTCATCCATACTACGATCCTCCTCCCCGAACTTTTTCTAAATAAAATAAGATTAAAAATTTATTTGTGAAAAAAATTCACATTTTAAAATTTAGATTTTTTTCACAAATTCCTATTCCGACTCACCCAATTCCCCCTACTTCCACCCCCTTCCAAAAAAAATTAATTTTTTAAAAATATTTTTTGAAAATCTCAATTTTTTCCTCCACCCTACGCCCCTCCCCAGATCCCCCAATACGAAAAAATTTAAAAAATTATTTTTACAAAAATTCAAAATTTAAAATTTTTAATTTTTACTCTACCCCCACCTACAGTCCCCCAATCAGCCTCCCCCACCCCACCCTATAGAAAAAAGTTAAAAAATTATTTTTTTAAAATTTTAAATTTTGAAAATTGTATTTTTTTACTCCAACCCCTCCCCCACCCCCTCCCCCAATAGAAAAAAATTAAAAATTTATTTTTTTAAAAAATTTAATTTTGAAATTTTTTATTTTTTACACTACTCCACCCCCAGCCGCCCACCCTCACCCTCTAAAAAAATTTAAATATTTGTTTTTTTAAAAATACTTCAAATTATGAAAATATAAAATATTTTCATGTCAGAAACAAATTTTCTACAATTGTTTTCTACTCTCTAGCTAAAAATAGAAGTCTTTTTTTTCTAAAAAATATTTTTAGTCATCAACCAAACAATAAAGATATTTTTCACTCACCAACCAAACATGAAAAACTGGCAGGTGTAGCATTTATTGTATCATATTTTATTGATTTTCTTCGTTGAAGATACGTCTTATATGCTTACTTGTGACTGTTTTCTTTTCTTCAAAACTTTTCCCTTTTGTTGTCAGATTTTAATCACATTGCGAGTCCTGTCTCTGTTGGACATTTCTCCTAGTACAAGATCTCCAGATTACTGGTTAAGCTCCTTGAGAAACTTGGTTTCCACAATAAGTGACAATGGTAACTGAATCACAATCTTATATAAATTAAAAATCACATTAGTGGAAAGTACAAGTTGCACTAATTCTCGAATAGGCTCAAAGATTATAGTTAAATGATGCAGCAGTAATGAATTTATTATTAGGTTATGATTTTGTTTTCAATCTATACGATTTGAAGAAATGCCAAGCTCTTTCTTGTGCGAAGGGCCAATTACAAAAGTAGGTTGATCTTCTTATTAAAGAAGTTGTCTCTCTTACAATTGGAGAAACTATATCCCTACTGGCCATCTCAGATGCATGATCACTATGACGAGAAGATTGAATTGTGGAGAAGATCAACCTTGTGGAGAAGATCAACCTACTTTTGTAATTGGCCCTTCGCACAAGAAAGAGCTTGGCGTTTCTTCAAATCGTATAGATTGAAAAACAAAATTGGGAACCTTATAAATTCTTACTGCTGCATCATTTAACTGTGATCTTTGAGCCTGTTTGAGAATTAGTGCAACTTGTAGTGCTTTTTTTTATGTAAGATTATAATTCAGTTATCATTGTCACTTATTATTAGTTTCCTGATAAACTCTGAAAAGTGTGAGCATGGCTCTATTTGTGAGAGGGAGATCTTAATGGGACATGAATGCATTGCAATCAATAGTGCTGAGCATGTTGTCATTGTAATAGCCTCTTTTCTTTCTGACGAGATATTCAGTGCCATTTCTTTTGTTGGTACAGATGGTGCTGGAAATAGTGTCAGGAAGTCCTTAGGAATTAACATCATAGGTGAAAAGGACTTACAAAAGCTTGTTAGTGTGCACTTCTTGAGCCAAGAGTTAGGGCAGTATCTCATTAAAGAAAGACCCGGCATGCTGTTTTTCATCTTTAATAAAGATGCTATTGGTGTTCTTGTTGCCCATGATCTCAAGCAAGGGGAATTTGTCCTGCAGGTAAACCTGTTTTGGAATATGTCCGAAACTGCCATATCTACAATATCCACCTTCTTGTATTATTAAATCTAAATCTGTTGACATTAGTTAGTGGTATTTTGATAGCACTGGTAAAATATTTGCAGGTACCATTTTATCCACCTCAACAGAAGCTTGAGGACTTTAGTTCTGAGGTGTTTCTCTACTCTTTTTGTGGAATTTTTTTGTGTATTCTATTAGTCCAATAATCGCCTTTGGTGGAAGAGGATGAATCAATGGGTTTGTGTTTTCGTAATTCTTTTATTTGGTGTACCACAATATGGGTGCTATGGCTGCAGTGTATGACATTTGTACCAATATTATTTATTTACCATATTATTCTTTGGGGTGTGTCATGCCCGGGGAAGGTACCCTAGAGGTAACTGTCACTCAAAGACTATTCTAGTCCCCAAGTGAACCACCTGCCTCATTACATTCGTTCAACCAATCGATTAGCGGAAGACATTAGATAGATGACAAATAACTATTAGTGGCCGACTCTATCTTATCACATCAATGTCAGAAATAAAGGCCATAGGCCACAAGACTAGTCATTTTCGTCCATCACATAAAATAGAAATGTAGATAGTCAATAAAAAAGAAAAGGGGGAAAGAACCCCGACATCAACCCATAATCTCTCTATATCTATGAAGTCTCTATTTCTATAAGTCTAGGATGGTACCATGATAGGCCATGGCTACCACAATTTTAGAATAACTCAAAGCAATAAGAAAAGAAAATAAAGACATCCTCCGAATGCAGGGGAGGATTCACCAAGTCTTTGGCTGAATGTTTGTAAACGTCAACGATTCATCTGCTGAAACCCTTTATCTACTGAATCTGCATCATAAAATGAAAGATTGCCATGCTTATTTCTAAAGTCCTTTGTAAGAATTTTTTGGAAGGAAAGATATGTAGAAAAAGTTTTTCTATCTTATGGCATTAAGAATGATTGTCATGCTTGTTTCTAAAGCAGCTAATAAGGACTTGGTAAAAAAGAAACAGAAAAATCATAACATAGAAGTAACTCACAAAGGTTGGAAGATGCTTGTAAGAGGCTCAAAGTCAAGTAGAAGAAATAAAATTTTTTATCAAAGTATTTGAAATATTGGGTGAAAATTTAGCTAGACATCATAACGACTAAAAATCAAACACAATATTAGGCGAGTTAGTTGCATGAGCTTCTGTAGCACACAATTAATTTATCCCTACTACTTTTTTGAACATTATGATAGTTATCTTGACATAACTTGTCTATGTCAAGGCATTTTGAAAATTATGAATCGTCATCACGAAGCTAACAAGAGAGCACATGGCTGAACTTATGTATACATGAGGATGACATTTTAGTCCTTTTGTGACATTTTACTCCTTATGTGAACATTCACATTTTGTGCGGTATGAATCTTGTCATATATCAACAGCTAGATGAATCTTAACAATTGCATCTAATGAAAAAAGAGTACAAAATTCGACATATGAGTGTTGGCCTTTTTTCTTACATGTCTACCACCTCCCCATGAGCATCAGTATTGAATGTTTGATTCAAAGGTGGAATCTTTAGTAGCCTATTGTTCATTCTACGATTATTTCTTGTTTTTTGATGTATTAGGAGCATTGGGACACTTTAAATTTGTGGTTTGAGTAGGAGTAAGTTGTGTACACCAGCAGTTTATCAAAAAGTGTGAACAGATTCAAGTAGAGGTACTGACAATCTTTAGTTGCACCCTATTATTTATCCTTTGTATTTGTGTTGATTGAACATAAGTGTGAAGGGATTTCAAATACTTGGTATGCCTCACTGCGTGAAGTTTGGAGAGATGGAGATGCTTTGAATTTTTGGATAGAGATGGAATAGAAGTATTTTACATAAATGAAGGTGAACAAGAATGAATTTTTCAAGATTCAATAGTGTTGAGTAGTTGATGTTGTGGTATTCCGAATTATTTTTGGTGTTTTATTCCAATATTTTCCAAATATGATGTTTTCTTTCTTGGTATGCTCTTTTATGATTGAATCATGCAATTTTAAGAGTGAAATATAGGTTAATATGAATTTGTCCCAAGTCAGTTCAAAGAACCCGGGGTCTTTGGAATTCTCTGAATGAGTTCTGTTATAGTTCATTCAATGGGGACAATGAATGTTTTTTTTGTGTGTGTAGGGGGTGGAGGGTGGGAGGGATATTTTATTTTTGTGATAGACTCTGGAATTTTGGTGATTAATGTGGAAATTAATTGATATTGATGTGATCTTTTTGTTTTTGTCTTGTGGCTTGTTTTGTATTGGTGGAGTTTAAATTTGGCATATGAGATGTTAATTTTGACATGAAAAAAGGGAATGATTGAAGTTGTTGATTCATGTTATTGTCTTGATGTTCAATTTTTGGCTCATTGTTCACTAGGTAGAGTTCTAGGCTAGATGTGATCTTTTTTGTTTACATTATAGAAAAAGAAGGAGAATCCAAGGTCCAGTCATTATACAATGGATTAATAATATAAAATTTGGACATTCCAATCTAATCTGGGTTGGAAATTGTCGGGGTGACCTTTTAAGTTCATGTGCTGTTGTGCTTCAATTAAACTTTCAGTACATATTCTACTTGAGTTTTGCATACCCCATGTGTGGTAAGCCTCCTTGTTGAGTTCTTTTGTCTCTCTCTTGCTCTAGAACTTTTTCTAAGTATGCTTCAAAGAGAAATCCTTGGTTGTACTAGGTTTGCAAAATGATTTCAGGCTCTCCTCAAAACCCTTGAAATTTTAATGATTACCTTAGTCAACTCCTTTGAGCCCTTAAGCCTTTTCGTTTCATAATCACCTTCTAGAGCACTTGAAGTTATAACATAGGCTAAAAATCCATGCTTTTGGAGAGGTGATGGGAACAATGTAGTGTAGAAATTGATAGAAAAAAGAGAATAGATAGTGAAAAGGAGAAGTATGATAAATCAAGTTTGTTGTAAAAAAATGAAAATGAAGCATTAAAAAAAAAGAAGATTGAAAGGTATGAAATAACTGGGTGACAAGAGGAAAAATGTGGAATTTCAAAAGGGAAAATAATTTGAGGTAAATTGTAGCAATTAGGAAAGTCATTGTCACTCATTATCCATATTCATATCATATCTCCAACGAAAACACATACATTACATTCATGCAAGTCCTAAATGTTTGAGCTAAGGTCACCTATGATAGTGGAGATTTACATAAAGAGCAAACACGTGAGACCATTTTTTTTAGCTCCTGACATCATAGTGAAAAAGAACGTTAATTCTTCCTATTGTATTATCTAACCTTTATCTTGAAATGCATATGGTATGAGTAGGATTCTCTTTGATTATAAGGACATGTGAAACTTCTTTTTGGGAGGTATTGAAGGATTTTGCATAGAATGTCAATGTTTTCCTAGTTCCTCCTTAATTAAATGTTTCTTTTTGAAAAGACGACTACCTCTCTTCCACTAGTGTACCTGGTTCAGTTAGCAGTACCAGGCAGTAAGTTCAAAGTAGTAAGCAAGAGAGCCAACTTATAGTGGAAAAACTCCTTGCTCAAGGGAGAAACAACCACTACCTACACTAATAGGATTTCAATAACTCTTTATTACTTCAAACTGGAGCAATGTCAAATTACAACTCACACTTCACGCCACACAACTATTGAGTGTCAAACCCACTCTCAAACAACAACTCGCTCAAAGATAAAAACTTCTTACAATATTTTTCATTAAAAAAAGATTCTAAGAAGATTGCCAAACAAACTTGAATAATCAAGAAAACCTAACTCTAGAACATGCTTGAATGCTCTACTTAAGTGCCCGTGCACTTACTTGAATGGTCTCACTGTTTCAGATTGCAAATTTTTGTCTTCTTGTGTTAGTGATTGTATTTATATTGAACCCTAGAGACATTCCATGTAAAACTCCTTTTTGAGTAGGGCATGCAATTCCTTTCCTTAAAGGAGTCCTTTTCCTAAGTTGCTACCTTTACTGAGTCTCATTCTGATTTGGTTTCCTTAAACAACAATCCTTCTCCAACTGGGATTCTACTTTGCATCTCCTCGTGCGACAATGCTGGACCTGGTTCTATTTGTCATTATTAGAACTGCATAGGCATACCTGCAATAATCCTAACAATTTTCCTTTCTTCTTGTATTCTTCATTTCTATCATAAGTAACTTACTTCCATCTCTACTGCTAAGAATTTTCGATTCCTTTCTATCAAGTCCCCTTTAGTTGCTTTGGAGACACGTATGAAAGTATCTCTTAACGCCAACAGATTAGAAGACTTTTTCTCCATATCTTTCTTTCTCAAAAATCTCATCCAAATACTATTGTAGCCTAGTCAATTAAGCTTAGCATTCGCGACATTAGAAATAGGAGATTTCATAACTTTAATGGAAGAAGAACAAGCATAACTAGTTTTCAGCTTGCTAACAATGTCGCTGGTAATATCATGAAGAAAAGCATAGGTAGCCGATGATTTATAATATCAGTTAACTGTAACGCAACTAAACTTGGCAAAAATGGTAGCAAGTATTGGAGCATAGTACGCAACAACAACGTTGCATACTTGGTGTTGTTTATCTAAGTAAAAGTGAGCAGTACTCTTCTATTTGCTGCCATTTTTTTCAAATATAATGACATTATGGTCAATTATCATTATGAATCACATGCTGCCAGAGTTTCCTCCTTTATGTTATTACTAATGTTTTTAGGTGGCTGAAAACTAGTTATGCTACTTTTTCTTTTATTAAAGTTTTGGAATCTTTGTCTCTGAATTTGTGGATGTCAAGCTTAATGTAATTAGGCTGCAACAACATTTGTATGAGATTTTGGAAAAGGAACGTACGGAGAAAAAGACTTCCCATCTAATGGCGTTAAGAGATACTACTATGCTTGTCTCTAAAGCAGCTAAGAAGGACTTGTTAAAAATGAATAGAAAGATTTTGGCAACATAGAAATGAGTCAAAAAGGTTGAAAAATGCTTGTTAGAGGCTCAAAGTCAAGTATGAAAGATGAAGCTATCAAAGTATTTGAAATATTGGGTGATTAAATATAGCATGACATCATTATGTCTAAAGATCAAGCACAATGTTAGCTGAGTTGGTTGCATGAGCTTCTGTAGCTCACAATTATTTTATCCCTACTACTTTTTCTTAACATCATGGCAATTATCTTGACATAGCTTTTCTATGTGAAAATATTTCGAAAAATATGAATTATCATCATCACGAAGCTGCCAAAAGGGTATATGGTTTATCATGTTTATACATTGTCACGACCCAAACTAGGGACTAGATGTGACATGGCGAATGAAGAACTCGAAGGGACCCCAATCAAGCCTCCATGGATATCATCACACATCCTTGGTTGTGGAAGCAATTTAAGCAACAGATCCAAGAGAATAAAATTAGAGTAAGTAGCTAAGGGAACCATTTCATATCATAAAATAACAAGAGTCAAAGAGTGTCAAGCTTATAACATCATTACATAGCTTGTCCAACAACTCCTCTGGACATAGAATTTACTGGCGGCCAAGACAAGCAACCGGGCTCACCCACATAATCATAAACATTCAACAAAAGAAAAGAGTTTTTACATAGCATGAAATTAATAGTTGTTGTCCTCGAACTTGAGAATTCACCAAATCTTACTTCAAGAGATAGTATTAGCCACGTGGAGGAGGTTGATGATCAAACAGAGCTCTGGTTCCTACATGGTAATATCATGTAAGCATAGAGTATGCATTAGTACATTTGAATATACTAAGTATATAGGATGCAATGTACAAGAGATAGGCAAAATAATCAAAATGCATAATTAGGCAATGGTTGAGCATATAGCAATATGGAATGCATGAATGATATTTGAGGTAAACATGCTTATATAGCATATATCACATGTGTAGCAAGAGACCATCATTATACAGTCCAAGGCCTACCACCCCCTTGGAAAGGCGATTGAGGCACCAACCCCTCAATTAGTTGATGGTTGTCACACCCTACCATACCTGGTGATTGAGGCTTGACACCCCCTCAACAAGGTGATCGAGGCTTAGCACCCTCTCGACAAGGTGATTGAGGATTGACACCCCTTCAATAGGGCCACCAAGGCCTGACACCCCCTTGTCAAGATGATTGAGGATGACACCCTCTCAACAAGGTGATTGAGGCATGACACCCCCTCAATGAGGTGATCAACTTGCAACATCATAGTCACTTATCATGTGTGGAACACATATATATATTACTTCCATCATCATAAATCCACTTGAATCATAAGCTGTGCAATAGACCTTCAATAACTCAAGAACCCTAAACTGGACATTTTATCAAACACTTGGTGGGTGTGTAATGCTAGTGTAAAACAATGCAATTAAAGAGTGAAATCATGCAACAAATCTTAAAGTAAATTGTTCCACGAATACTTGGTAATACCATCATACAATATACATCAAAACCCTTTATCAAATCTCAAGAAAGATCAAAGATTGATAGCTCAAAACATGCTTACACAATCGTACTTTTACAAAACCCTAACATAGTTCATAGTCAAATTCATAATAGAAGAGCCATAAGTAAAATCAACTTAGAAACATGTAATTTAGGTCAAAAGGAGCTTAGGCACCATGGGTGAAAGGACCCAATGGTTGAAACTCAGACACCTTCACTTTGGAGAATTTCTTGATGAAGATTGGAAATGGAGACTTGAAACTTGAGTGAAATCCTTAAGATTCGAAATGAGTTTTGGCACTTGAATTTTGGGTGAAATATTTATTTAAGTGTTAGAAAGGGTTTTAGAGAATATCTTGAATGATATGAGGTTGATAAATGACTAAGTAAGAGTGTTTTTACTTATAGGGAGGCTTAGGCCCAATACCCAAAGGCCTTGGACTGGAATAAGAAAATTGGCCAAAATTTACACCTCTCCGGGCACAACCCCTGGCGCATTGCGCCTGGGGCACACTTGGTCACTAGAATTTGGCCAACTTGAAATTTCAAATTTTGGTATGGTTGATCTAAAATTGGGGTTAGACTTATCTCCAACTCAATTTTCCCCTTGAACAAGAATATGAAGTCGGATTTTTGATATCACGCATGTATTTTGAGATATATGGAAATTATGATTCCGGGCACTTCCGAGACACATTTTCAAAAACTTTTTGAGGTCGTTTCAATATCTTTCCCTTGGGAACATTTATCCCTGAATATCAAAGAAACATACATAAGAAGAGTTATTATGAAGAAATCAGCCCCAACAAGAATACAATAATACATTTAAAACACCAGTTTCAAAATCTCAACATAAGTGTCAAAATCATCATGAACTTGTCAACATAAATATGAATGCATGAGAATGACATAGGGGCTGAAACATTGGGGACCCCAATCAAGCCTCCATGGATATCATCACACATCCTTGGTTGTGGAAGCACTAACATAAATATGAATGCATGAGAATGACATAGGGGCTGAAACATTGGACTTGAAATCATAAAAAGGACTGGACGTGTTATCATAAACTTGAATAGAATAAAGGAGGTACAGATATTATTTTTCCATGCCCGCTCCGACTCCCCGAGAGACACTTTCGACTTGACGATTCTTCCAAACGGCCTTGACGAACACTATATCCTTATCAATCAACTTTTCCACCCTTCCATCTAATACCTCCACCAGGACCTTCTCCTAAGCCAACTTATCTCCAACAACACCCACAACCTCAAAGAGTTTTATAGCGCTAGAGTACCAACACATCCCTTCAACCTAGAAGCATGAATAACTGGACAAACCATATCCAAATCCATAGGAAATTCCCATTCATATGCAACCTCACCAACCCTCCTCAACACTCTATAAGGACTCACAAATAAAAACTCAATTGCTAACCTTAAACATACATGGTCCACTTTGGCACCAAAACCACCATCTCCCCTTGGGGGAACCTCCACTCTACCATCTCTCACCAAGACCTCCAACTCTATCAAGATGGAAATCAAGGCCTTACTTAACTCGACCTCTTAAATGAAAGAAAATTTGGAACCACCAAAACTACTAACCACCATTCTCAACTTCACCCAACTCCATTCCTAACCTAGTCAACAAATGTACTTCTCCAACCACCCTTTTGTCAGCCCAAAGACTCCTACTTACCATAACTAGCCAGAAACCTCACTTCCTTCGAAATTCACAACATCAGCCTCAAATGATTCACAAACTCTTCCTCACTTTCGGAAACTACTAACACATCATCACCAAGGACCACCACAAAATGTAACTAGGTAGGGATTAAAGACCCTATTCATAATACTTATAGACATAACCGGTGTACCAGTCACACCAAAAGACACTACCCTAAT
Organism: Solanum virginianum; assembly: GCA_000787875.1. NCBI lineage: Eukaryota > Viridiplantae > Streptophyta > Magnoliopsida > Solanales > Solanaceae > Solanum > Solanum virginianum. The sequence continues at coordinate 46,559 of DF360279.1, read as the reverse complement.
TTCAAAATATCGAAAATGATATCAAGGACTCATTAACCACCAAAATCGACTCATTAGGAAGAACCTTAGACTCAACATTCCCACTTTTACAAGATGATAAATGTAACCCTTAGGGATCAATTGAACCTTAAGACAAGAAATGAACCTACCACTTCACTACCACTCAAGGACAGATTTAATAGGGAATCAAAATTTAACTCTATGGGCCCTACAATCAAAGGAGACACAATATGCATGCAACTAATCTACCCCAAGTATGACATCAGAGTCCACCACAAAAAATCCAACAAGTCACAAGGCAAGACCTAATGCAATATGAACACAAAACAATTTCTATGGACCTTTTTAGCAGCAATAGACTCACTAATGGGATAGACACGAAAAGGTTCACATAATAATTCAGAACACACATAAAGACTACTAGCAATAAAATGAATAATGAAGGAAATAGGGACATTTGAACCTTCTCATACATACACATCAAGGTCAAAGGAAACTTCGAACATACCAGTAGCAACATTGGGCGCCTTATCTACCCCTTGCCTCCTTTGAAAAGAATATAACTGATTATGTCATGGAGCACCTCCTTGGCCACCTTGGACATCATGATTCATATGGCCATCTTGTTCTTGAATTGAGCACCCTTATGCCTTTTTTGAGCATATGGACAATCAACTAGCTTGTGACCCACTTTACTACAACCATAACAAGCATTGGTCTTCCTCAAGCATAGGCCACCATGGTTCCTCTTGCACCTTGGACACTTAGGATTAGTTCTCCCATCATTGTCATCTTGCCATTTTGAGTTAGATACCGTATTAATAACTAACCTCTTGTTTAGCGTATCATCGGACTCTTGTTCTTGGAAATCACCATCAAATCGAGCCCTCTTGAACCCCTTAATTCTCTTCTTCCTAAGCTTCTCCCCCTCAACTTGCTCGGTAAAAGTCATGAGGCGGGACATATTCATATCACTTATCAACATAGCGGCACAACACTTCTCATTTACCAAATTGGATACACCCATCATAAACTTATTCATTCTAGACCTCGGGTCGACAACCAATTATAGAGCATACTTAGAGAGCTGGTTGAACTTGAGGGCATACTCCCCCAAACTTATGAATCCTCACTTTAATTCATAAATTCTATCATTTTGGCCTTTCTTAGCTCAAGAGAGAAGAATCGGTTGAGGAAAGCGACTTTAAACTCCTCCCAAGGAACAACATCATGATTTTCACTCTCCATCCCCCATTGCACAAACAAAATTTTAGTTACACCTTTAAGTTGGTAGCCCGCCAACTCCGCCTTTTCCTCCGAAGTTACCCCCATGATAGTCAACACTTGTAAACCTCATCAATGAACTCTTGGGGATCCTCATCTACCTTAGATCCATAGAATTCCAGTGGATTCATTCTAGTGAAGTTCCTTACCCTTGAAGACGATTTGAGAGCATGAGGAACTTGGGCCCCTTGGTTGATTTGATTGGCCATTGCATGGGCCAACATGGTGATACCATTCCCGAACTCAATCTCGGTATCCCCTCCCTCTTGAGGAGCATGAGGAACGAAATAAGTGGTTGCCCTATCGGTGCATGACCCCTTCTTGGTCTTTCTCTTTATAGTGGCATGGTCAATCAACTAGAAGAGAAAAGAAGATTCGTTGTAGGAAAAGGCCTTACCTAACAACTAAGGCACTATATAGTCTATGAAGAAGTGAAACATTCCCTAAAATGCCTCATAACCTCTTACTCATAGTCATAGCACACCTCACAACCATGAATAAGACTCTAATCGACATGGTTTGTTGGACTTCGAGGACCATTAATAACCTAATGCTCTGATACCAAGTTTATCACGTCCCAAACTAGGGCCTATATGTGACACGACAAATGGGAAACCCAAAGGGACTCCAATCAAGCCTCCATGCATATTATTACACATTCTTAGTCGCGGAAGAAATTAAACAACAATAAAGGAATATCAATAAGGGATAGGGACTAAGGGAAGTCCTTCAATCCTTGGTTGCACAAGAAATTTAAGCAACAAATTTAAGAGAATAAAATAAGGGTAAGGGGCTAAGGAACTATTTCATATCATAAAACATTATGAGTCAAAGAGCATCAAGCTTATAACATTATTACATAACTTGTCCAACAACACCTCTAGACATAGAACTTAGCAGAGGTCAAGACAAGCAATCGGGCTCACCCTTATAATCATAAGCATTCAACAAAAGAAAAGACTCTTTACATAGCATGAAATTAATAGTTGTTGTCCTCGGAGTTGAGGACTCACCAAATCTTACTTCACGAGATTGTACTAGCCACGTGAAGGAGGAGGATGGTCAAATGGAGCTTCGATTCCTATATGGTAATATCATGTAGGTATAGAGTATGCGTTACTACATTTGAATGTACTAAGTATGTAGGATGGAATGCAACAAGAGATAGACAACATAATTAAAATGCATAATTAGGCAATGGTTGAGCATATAACAATATGACATGCATAAATGATACTTGAAGTAAACATGCGTAAATAGAACATATCATATGTGTAGCAAGAAACCATCAATATAGAGTCCAAGGCCTACCACCCCCTTGGAAAGACGATTGAGGTACCAACCCCTTAATTAGTTGATGGTTGTCACACCCTACATTCTATGGTAATTAAGGCTTGACACCCCCTCAACAAGGCGACCGAGGCTTGGGACCCCCTTGATAAGGTGATTTAGGCATGACACTCCCTAAACAAGGCCACCGAGGCTTGACACCCCCTTATCAAGGTGATTGAGACATGACACCCTCTAAATAAGGTGATTAAGGCATGACACCCCCTCAATAAGGTGATCAACTTGCAACATCATAGTCACTTATCATGTATTGAACACATATATACATTACTTCCATCATCATAAAGCCACTTGACTCATAAGCCATGCAATAGAGCTTCAATAACTCAAGAACCCTAAACTGGACTTTTTATCAAATACTTGGTGGGTGTGTAATGCTAGTGTAAAATAATGCAATTAAAGAGTAAAATCATGAAAGAAATCTTGAAGTAACTCATCCCATCAATACTTGATAACACCATCATACAATATACATCAAAACCCTTTATCAAATATCAAAATAGATAAAAAATTAATAGCTCAAAATATGCTTAAACAGTCATACTTTTACAAATCTAGAACATAGCTCATAGTCAAATTCATAATAGAAGACCTATAAGTAAAATCAACTTAGGAACATGTAATTTAGGTAAAAAAGGAAGCTTGGGCACCATGGGTGAAAAAACCTAATAGTTGAAACCCACATACCTTGGCTTTAGAGAATTTCTTGATGAAGATTGAAAATAGAGACTTGAAGCTTGAGTGAAATCCTTAA
>DF360279.1:22898-34951 GCA_000787875.1 Solanum virginianum | reverse complement strand
ACTACATTTACTGTAGTTCTCTGTATTTGAGATTTCTATATTTATAGTACTTCTCTCGCTCGGCTGGATGATGCCTACTGTGTGTTTGTTACGGGTACTCACCCCTACTTTTTGCATCTTCCCATGGTACAGGTCCAAGTACCTGCCATAGTCTCTGAGTTAGGTGTTTGCAGGTGATTCAAGAGACATTTGTGAGCATCAGCAGCTTTGGATATTCTGTAGTCTCTTTCTGTTTTGACATCCGTCTTTGTATTCAAACATTGACCTTGTATATATAGTGGGGTTTGTATGTATAGATTGTTATTGTGGTTATGTATATAGATAGGTATATTTTATTTCGAATCTATAGTAGCTCTGTACAGTTGACTTCCATGTTCTAGGTAGGTTTCAGTTATTTATATTGCTATGTTTGCTATGGTTTGACTAGAGAGCTAGAACAGGTACCCTGTGGCTTGGGTAATTGGCTTGCCTGTAGGTGGGATCTAATAGCACCATCATGACCGGGATCGGGTCATGATATTTTGTTCTTTAACAGTTCAATTTTTGGTTTACCTAATAAGAAAAATACTCATAAAATAAATATATGACTTCTCTAATAATTTGACACAATACGATTAGATATAATAAAAAATATAAATTAATTGAGCACCTAAACTTAATAATATGCAATATTTGACCTCATATTCAAATTTACTTTGCAACAGAAGGGTTATACATTTGAAACCAAGCATATACATGACTTACGAATATTGATTTAGTATCATGTGATGTTAAATTATTAATATTTAATATTTTGAAGGGATAAAGTAGTAAATTATCATAGTCTTAAGAGTTGTCGGTTTACCCAATAACCCAATGCTATAAATCAAAATTGAACCGATAACCTGATAATTTTTTTTTGTAAAACCATTGAAAACCCGTTAACCTAATAACCTAATAACAATAAACTAATAACATTTTTTTGTTCAATTTATCATTCGATTTAATTTTTGCATACCCTAACTTTAACGAAAAGTTAAATTACTAATTTACCCCCCATTACACATAAAAATCCTAATAGCTAAAATAACTCCTTAACTATTCGCATCAGTGTGAAGAGCTGCAAGACCCTCAATATTATTCCTCTATTAACTGGCTTTAATGACAAATGACCTTGCTCATTGTGCATTTTCGTACAGTTTTCCAAATGATTAAAATAATATGCATGGGTTGATCAAGCTTGATTGATTTTGTATGTCTTCCTATTAATGTTATAGCTTTGCATGATTTGTTCTAAAGGTAGTCTATAATCCTTAAGTGTTGAATATGCTCATCCCTACTCCACGAGTATATTAGGATATGATCGATGAATACGATCGCGAAAGAGTAAAGATAAGGCCTAACACTCGAGTCATCAAGTTCATAAAGATAACAAAGGCATTAGTGTTATGACCAAAGCCTAGGGCCTAGACGTGACACGGCGAATGGGAACTCAAGGGACCCAAACAAGCCACTTAACATATCAATCAGACATCCTTGGTCACAGATATTCATAAAAGGAAAGCGGGACTAAGGGAAATCTTGATATTCATAAAAGCGTAAAAGAGTCAAGTTCATAGCATAAGTATATCATAATATCGAGCAACACCTCTAACATGGAATGGAGCGGGGGCCAAGACACTTTCCAGGCTCACCCTCATAATAATAGGTGTTCAACATAAAGAAGTCTCAAAATAACTAAAATATTATAGATAGTGTCCTTGGACTTGAGGACTCACCAATGCTTTTCTCAGAAGTACTGAACTAGCCACATGGAGGATGATGGAAAGGACCTCCGGTCCCTATGTGGTAATATCATGTAGGCATAGAGTATGCATTAGTACGTTTGAATGTACTAAGTATGCGGGATGCAAAGGCACAAGACATAAGCCAATATAGTCAAAATGCATAATCATAACAATGGATACATAATCTCAATATGGCATGCATGACCAATGCTCATAATAAAAAAATCTTGTAAATCAGTCATCTTACACAATATATATAGAATACATATGTTGGAAGTGACCTCAACCGACATAGACCAAGAAGCTACAAATTGGACTCCGTGGCCTGATACCCTCTCGGTTTAGGCGACCGGGTATGACACCCTAGGCTAAGTATGGTCTACTTGCCAAAGCAAACCAAATATGATAACATGAACTAGATGGATCCACTAGTATAGCAAGGGTAATAATCATAATCCTGTTATGGAACACAGTTTAGAGACTAAAGACTTTATATAAGATCCTCTTAAGTTGAGTCCCCATCCTAAGCCTCAATAGGTACTAAGTCAAATCCCACGGAATACTTGAAATAATCATACTTTAATCATAACATGAATAACTTGTAAGAACATGACTTGAGTAGCTCATAAACATGCTTGACCTCTGGTAGTGATCTAACTTGAACATGAGAGTATATCATAATCATACATGAATCCCTTGCTTTAACAGGAATGGTTCACAAGAGGTAAAAATCTTTAATTGGGGCTTAACTTGATACTTGTAAAATCATAGATACTTTTTATGAATCCAATACACACTTGAAAGCCCTTAATCATCATATAGTCACTTGACTTATAAATCATGAAGTAGATCATTAATAACTTGAGAATTCTTGACTTGACATTTTATCAAACACATGGTGGGTTCATGATACTTGTTCAAAATTATGCAATTCAAGAGTGAAATACAATAAGTAAACTCAATGCAAATCAACCCACCAACATGAGATAAAACCCTCATGTAGGGTACATTGAAATCTATTACAAAGGCTCATGATAATTCATACTTTCATAGCTCAAAGCATGCATAGTCTCAATAGACAAAAATCAATTTATGGTATAAGTTTGAAATAGATATTCATGCATAATCAATCAATATTTCATAAAGCCCCAACATAATTTATTTTCATAATCCATGATAAGAGATACTCATAGGTAATACAACTTGAAAACATGCAATTTTTATAAAAAGGGAATGCAATTTATATAAAAAAGGGAAGGTTGGGCTCCATGGGTGAAAGGGACCCAATGAATGAAACCTACATACCTTAAACCTTGAATTCTTTGAGGTGAACTTGAAGTAGTCTTAGAGTTTGAAATGAATCCATGAGTCCCAAAGTTGAGCTTGAGATCCTTAGATTTGAATGAGAGAAGTGATGAAGCCTTAAAGTGGTTTGGGAGAGGGTTTTGTCAGATACAGAGTTGAAAAAATGGCTATATATGGGTGATTTCACATCTTAGTAGGCATGGGGCTATGATCCCAATGCCCTTGGGCGCATAGGAAAAACTAAGGAAAATATTATATTGGTCCGCGTCTAGTCTGCGGTGCAGACCAAATACGTAGAAGAATTACACTACTTCACGCCCAAACCGCGTCGCACCTGAGGCGCGAATGCTCTCTAGAAATCAAAAATTAGCAAAAATTATTTTTTGCTATAGGTACTTTAAAATTTATATTATTCCCATTTTCCACTCAATTTTGCCCCCTAATCGAGAAATAAAGTCAAATTTTTGATATCACGCATGAATTTTGAGATATATAGAACGTACGATTATGGGCACTCTGAAGCACTTTTAGGGCGTTTCAATATCTCTCCTTTGGGAACATTCATCCCCGAATGTCAAATAAACATGCATAAGAGAAGTAACCACGAAGGTTTCAGCCGGACATGAATGCCACAAATGCAGTTAAACAATATTTTTATAAATTCCAACATGAACGTCGAAAATCACCACAAACTTGTTACCATGAACATGTATGCATGCAAAATGACATAAGGGCTGAAACTTAAAGACTTGAAATCATATAGGGGACTTAAATTATTACCTCCAGCTTGAGTAGAGTGGAAGAGATATGGGTATCACTTTCTCATGTCTGCTTCGGCTTTCCATGTGGCACTTTCAACTTGTCGATTCCTCCAAAAGACCTTGACGGAAGATACATCTTTGTTTCTCAACATCTTTACTTGTCTATCCAAAATTTCCACCAGGACCTCCTCGTAGGTCAAATTATCTTCTACAACACCCATAACATCCAAGGGCACTATAGCACTTTGGTCACCCACACACTTTCTAAACATGTACATATGGAAGACCAGATGAACCATATTCTTCTCCATAGGCAACTCCAACTCATATGAAACCTTACCCACTCTTCTCAAAACATTATAAGGACCCATAAACCTTGGGCTTAATTTCCCTTTCTTGCCAAACCGGACCACACCCTTCATTGGTGAGATCTTCAAGTAAACCCAATCACCAACCTTAAACACAAGATCCCTTCTCCTCACATCGTAGTAGGACTTTTGTCTACTTTGGGTTGTCATCAATCTCTCCCTTATCACCCTCACCTTCTCCAAGGCTTCAATAAAAAACTTTGGACCTTGCAAGGCCATCTCCCCTACATCAAATCACCCAACCGGGTATCTACATCGCTACCATATAAGCTTCAAAAGAGTCATACCAATGCTTGAGTGGTAGCTATTGTTGTAAGCATACTCAATAAGTGAAAGATGTTCATCCCAACTACCCTTAAACTACAAAACATAAGATCTAAGCATATCCTCAAGAGTTTGGATAGTCCTCTCGGCTTGAACATCCATTTGAGGATGAAAAGCCTTGCTAAGCTTAACCTTGGCACCAAGACCTCTTTGGAAGGACCTCCAAAAGTGAGAAGTGAATTGAGCACCACGATCTAAAATGATAGATAAGGGCTCTTCATACCACCCCACTAATAGACCTCCCTTAAGTCTCTATACATCTCTGTAGAATCGAGGTGAATAGAATAGGATGAATCATGGGCATCCTTCAAGATCAACTACCTTAAGTCATCAACATTAGGCACACATAACCTACCTTGGTAGCTAAGGGCACTATCTCCCCTTTGGGATGAAACCTCTACTTTACTATCTTCCACCAAGGCCTCCAACTTTAAGAATGCGGGGTTAAGATCTTATTTTTAATTTACTTCCTCAATCAAAAAAGATTTAGAACCATCAACAACCACTACACTACCATTTTCCATTTCATCCAACCTAACCCCAATCTAGCCAACTGGTGAACTTCTCTAGCCACCTCTTTGCCACCATCATAATATGAGTTTGACTACCCATGGACAATCTACTTAGAGCATCTACCATAACATTAGCTTTGCTGGGGTGATAATGCATACTCATATCTTAATCTTTAAGGAGCTCTAACCATCTTCTTTGTCTCAAGTTAAGATCATTTTGGGGGAACACATATTAGAGACTCTTGTGGTCTGTAAACACATGAACTTGAACTCCATACAAATTGTGACGCCAAATTTTCAAAGCAAACACCAGGTTTGCCAATTCAAGATCATCGGTAGGATAATTCTTCTCATGCACCTTAAGTTATCTAGAGGCATATGTTATCACCTTGCCATTTGCATTAAAACACACCCCCAAACCAATTCTTAAGGTATCACAATATACCAAAAACCCTTCCAACCCTTCTGGTAGAGCAAAAATAGGAGCAGAGACAAGTTTATCTTTCAAAGTTTGGACACTCTTTTCACATTCATTGGTCCACACGAATTTTGCCTTATTTTGGGTCAACTTTTTCATAGGGGAAGCAATAGAAGAAAATTCATTCAAAAACCTCCGATAGTAACACGCCAAACTCAAGAAACTGCTAATGTCCAATGGAGTCATAGGTCTAGGCCAATTTCTAATCACCTTTGTCTTTTTAGGATCCACCTTAATATCATCACTCGATACCACATGCCCTAGAAATACAACCTTTTTCAACCAAAATTTACATTTTTCATAATTACCAAACAACCTCTCCTCTCTGAAGATTTTCACACCCTTAAGTGATTCACATGCGCTTCCTCACTCCATGAATAAATCAATATATTATCCATAAAGATCACCATAAATATGCCAAAGTAGGGTTTAAAGACCATATTCATGAGATTCATAAATATAGCCAGTGCATTGGTCAACCCAAAGGACATAAACACAAACTCAAAATGCCTATACCTAGTTCGAAAAGCCATCTTGGGAATATCACACATCCTCACCTTCACTTAGTTGTATTCAGACTGAAGATCAATCATAGAAAAGTGACTTGCCCCTTGTAGTTGAACAAAAAGGTCATCAATCCTTGGTAGAAGGTACTTGTTCTTTATGGTACCCCAATTATGTTACTGATAATCAATGCACATTCTAAGAGAATCATCTTTTTTCTTCAAAAATAGCACCAGTTCACTCTAATTTGACTTACTAGGCCTAATGAAACCCTTCTCCAACAAATCCCTCAATTGATTCTTTAACTCCTTAAATTGCACCAGGGCTATATGATAAGGGAGAATGAAAATGGGTTGAGTATCGAGAAGGAGGTCTATACAAAGTCTATTTCCCTTTTAGAAAGAATACCAGGAAGCTTATCAGGAAAGACATTAAGAAACTAATTAACCACCCAAACCTACTCAATAGGAAGGACTTTGGACTCGACATCCCTAACCCTTATAAGGTGATAAAGGAAACCCTTACAAATCAACCTTCTGGCTTTAAGATAAGAAATGAATGTACCCTTGACCACCATATCCTGACTTTCTCACTCATGGATAGGCTCATTAGAGAATTGGAAATTAACCCTATGGGTTCAACAATCAATGGAAGATAAGATGCATGTAACCAATCCATCACAAGAGTGACATCAAAATCCACCTTATCCAATTCAACAAAATGACAAGGCAAGACTTTATGTAATATGAACACGGGACAATTTCTATAGACTTTTCTAGCAACAATGGACTCACCAACAAGGTTAGAAACTTCATACATTCACACAATAATTCGGGATCACATGAAGCTTTTTGTAACAAAATGAGTAATGAAAGAAAGTGGTACCTAGATCTATCAATGAATACACGGCAATATCAAAATCCTTTTACATACCGGTGACAACATAGGGTACCTCATCCACCATTCGCCTTCCTTGAAGAGCATAGAATCTATTTTGCCTTGGAGCACCCCCTTGTTAGCCTTCATTTGCCCTTGGACCTGTATTAGCACCTTGTCCTTGCGGACGATCATCTCTACCTTTATTTTAAGTATGAGGACAATCACTAACCTTGTGACCCACTTTACCACAAACAAAGCAAGCATTGGAATTTCTCAAGCATGGGCACTATGGTTTATACCTTATCTTTGGCACTTAGGATGAGTCATCCCACCATTACCACCTTGAAATCTTGGAATATCATTAGCAAATCTCTTATTAGGAGCATAGGAAGACCCTAGGCCTTGGAACTTGTGGCCTTGAGGAAACAAGCCACCATTGGAACCTTGGGAACCACCTTCGAAAAGAGCCCTCTTGGACTCACCACTTTTTCTTTTTCTAAGCTTTTCCCCCTCTAGTTGCTTGGAATATGTCATAAGATTGGAAAAATCCATATCACCCACTAGCATGGTGGTGTGACACTCCTCATTAAATAAGTCAGACACTCCTGACACAAATTTGATCATCCTTGATCTAGGTTCGGCAACCAATTGTGGAGCATACTTGGAGAGCTTGATGAACTTGAGGGCATACTCCCTCACACTCATGCAACCTTACTTAAGGTTCATAAACTCCATCATCTTAGCCTCCCTTACCTTGATAGGAAAGAACCAGTTGAAAATGTGACTTTGAACTCCTCCCAAGGAATAACATCATTATCTCTCCTCTCCAATTTCTATTGGGTGAACCAAACTTGGGCCACACCTTTGAGTTGGTAGGCCGCTAACTCTACTTTCTCTTTCGAACTGATCCCCATGATAGATAGCACTTTATAAACCTTATCAATAAACTCTTGGGGATCCTTCTCCGACTTGGATCCATAGAACTCCTGTGGGTTCATTCTTGTGAAATCCCTCACCCTAGAGCCCGAAGAGGGAGCATGAGGGGCTTGGGCCCCTTAGTTCATTTGGTTGGTCATAGCACAGGTCAACATTCTGATAGCATCTCAAAACTCTTCTTGGGCTACCCCTCTATCTTGAGGTGCTTGAGGAGTGGGAGGGGCTGGTTTGCTCCTTGGGAGTATGGGCTCTCCTTAGTCTTCCCCTTCGAATAAGCATGATCTAGAAGGAAACAAGAGCATTTGTTTGGGGAGAAGACTTATAGTTACACCTAAGGCACAATATAAACCATAAAGAAGTGGAATATTTCCTAAAATGCCTCATAGCCTCCCATTCATAGTTGTGGCGTGCTTCCCAACCATGAATAAGACTCTAATCAATATGGTGTGTTAGAATTTTTTAGGACCACTAACAACCTAGTGCTCTGATACCAAGTCTGTTATAACCCAAATCTAGGGCCTAGACGTGACGCGATGAATATGAGCTGAAATAGGCCCCAAATAAGCCTCTTAGCATATCGATCACATATTCTTGGTCGCGAAAGCAAAATAAACAACACAAGAGATATTATAACAAGGGAAGCAAGACTAATGGAAATCTTGATATTCATAAAAGTGTAAAAGAGTCAAGCACATAGCATAAGTACATCATAATATCCAAAACCACCTCTAACATGGAATGGAGTGGGGGCCAAGACACTTTTCGGACTCACCATCATAATAACAAGTTTTCAACATAATGAAGTCTCAAAATAGCAAGAGTAATCTAGATAGTTTCCTCATACTTGAGGACTCACCAATGCTTATCTCCAAAGTACCGAACTAACTATGTGGAGAATGACCGAAAGGGGCTCATGTACCTACATGGTAATATCATGTAGGCGTAGAGTATGTTAGTATATTTGAATGTACTAATTATGCGAGATGCAATGTAATAAGACTTAAGACAATATAGTCAAAATGCATAATCATAACAACGGATACATAATCTCAATATAGCATGCATGATCAATGCTCATAATAAAATATACTTGTAAGTCATTCATCTTACACAATATATCTAGCATACATCTGTGGGAAGTGACCTCAAACAACATAGACCAAGAAGCTACAACTTGGACTCCGAGATCTGACACCCCCTCGGTTCAGGAGACCAGTCATGACACCTCCCGATTAAGTGTAGTCTACTTACCAAAAGTCAAAATAAACATGATAACATGAACTAGATGGATCCACCAGTGTGGCAAGGGTAATAATCACAATCCTATGGTGGCACATAGTTTACAAACTAAAGACTTTATATAAGTACCCCTTGAGTCGATCCCCCATTTTAAGCCTCAATAGGTGCTAGGTCAAATCCCACAGAATACTTGAAATAATCATACTTTAATCATAATATGAATAGCTTGTAATTATGAATCCGATACATACTTGAAAGCCCTTATATCATATACTCACTTGACTTGTAAATCATGAAGTAGATCATCAATAACTTGAGAATTCTTGACATGGTGGGTTTATGATAATTGTAAAAATCATGCAATTCAAGAGTGAAATAAGATGCGTAAACTCAATGCAAATTAATCCCCCAACTTGTAGTAAAACTATCCTGTAGAGTACCTTGAAATCCATTACAAAGGCTCATGATAATTCATAGTTTCATAGCTTAAAACATGCATAGTCTCAATAGACAAAAATCAATTCATGGTATAAGCTTGAAATAGATAGTCATGCATAATCAATCAATATTTCATAAAACCCCAACATAATTTATGTTCATAATCCATTTTGCGGCGTTTCAATTAGTAAGCCCAAAAGCCACCACCTAAAATGCCTAGTAGCCAGAGCAAGTCTAAATGATAGTCTTAGCAACATCCACTGCCCTAATCCTCAACTGGTGGTAACCGAACCTCAAGTCAATCCTAGTGAACACGGTGGCACCTTGAACCTTGTCACGACTTGGGAAAGCACCTTTGGCATGGCCGACACTTGAAAAATTAATGTTGATTCCCTAAGAGAACCACTTGGCCTCATTGTATCATCGACTCAACAATGGAAGCAATTACTCATATAGAATGCTATCATATGAATAAAATATAACTCAACTATCTCATAGTTTCTAATTAATAAGTTTGGATTACAAAATGCTCAACAAATCCTCTACTCAATGTCTATGAAGTCTCTACTCAACAATCTAGATAGTGCCATGATATGCCATGGACACCCCAAATCAATCAAATGAAAAGTACTAAATCAAAATAGAAGATAAAAGGGCTCCTCCAGAAAGCAAGGATGGCTCACCAACTCTAAAAAAGCCTTAACTAGACCTCAACAATATGCGGGTTGAAGTCCTCTATCAGTTGTATCTATATCATAAGACAATGTAGGTCTAAATAGATGTCAGTACATGGAATATACTGGTATGTAAAATAGCTCAAGAAAATAAGGCTCAACTCACTCATCTTGACTCCACAACTCATGTTCAACTCAGTACTTGCAAGTTTAAAGTAAATCATACTTTTAAAGTAAACTCTATAGAAATGGAATTAGTTTGAAATATCATGCTCAATCAATGTTTATAGGAGTTTCTCTTAACCAACATCCAATCCTATCGGCTTTAGTTTGGTATGCATAATGAAGACGATGTTGTTGCTGCGCCCGTCCTAAACTTGCCACGGAAAAGGATGATCAACTCTCTCGTAGATCCATAATAAATGATCACTTTTGGGAAAAGAGTAGCCATAACAAGCTGTACAACTATCCTACGCTGGCAACATAGTTTTGTGGGTAGAAGTAGATGTTTACTCGCTGCCAGCTTGGTGCTCAATACTCCTCCCAGGACTAAAAAATGCTCAACTTAGTTGATCAACTTGGTCATGAAATGCTCAATCAATCACATCAAAATCTCAATATCATTGGGTTACCTCATCTCAACTCATCTCGGTTACTCATCAACTCATTTAATCAATACAAACAATCGAATTCAACTCAGACTTAGACGACCATTTGGACTAACTCAAGTTGACTTATCATGAAATCCAAGTGTCATTGTAGTATAGTTGATCATATTCATTATGCTTTTCATTCTCTATGATGCTCAAATTTCTCAACTCATTGATTTAACATTAACTCAAACGTCAACTCAATACATGCATAAAAGTTCATAGAATTATGCAATTTAGGGTTCATGCTATCGAGTATGAAATTTTACCTAATATCATATCAAAACCATGCAATACAACAAGTACCTCATACATTATTAGGTGAATTCATAATAAATAAAGAATTTTAGGAATAGGATAATAAAGTTTCCCAACTCTCAACTCTTTTCCAAATTTGACTCAAGAAGAAAAAAGGGGCATGTGAACAAATGTAGTTCCACATGTTAGCAAGCCTTACATACCTGGGGGTGGAAGAAATAATAAAACTTCAATGGATCCTCGTGCTAGAACAAAAAACTCTTGTTCTTCTCCCTCCTCTGGTGATCTCCAGAAAGCCCTAAGTGTTATGAATGGTGGAAAATACATTTAGGGTCTCATTTAGGATTGAAATTAACTCCAAAATATCCAAGGATTAAATTAAAAAGGGTAGGAATAGACAAAATTATCCTTCTTAAAACCTGTCACCTGAGTCTACGAAACACCATTTATGGATCGTTGAGCATTTTATGGGTCATAAATAACCTCTTGTGAATGAGGGGTCTAAAAATATGAGTTACAGGAAATTAGAACGAGACCTCTCCTATGAGTCATAAACTTCCTCTCGTGAATAAAGGGTTCTGAACTTAAAGTTACTGGAATTTGTCATGAAATCACCTCTACGAGATATAAAATACTTTACGAGTCGTATACCACCTCGTACATAGACCTCAGACTTAGAACATTTCACCAAGTCATCTAGAAGTTTTATGAGGCCCATTTTATAGTCATAGACCTATCTACGAGTCGTAAATGACCCTCGTGAACCTTCATCTATAGTTTTTTTTAGCATCCTCTGTGCAAGCACTCCAGATTAAGTAGAGGGAATTAGGGTGTGTTACAAACCTAGTCTAATAAATCATCAATTCGAGGCAAGGGTAATAGTTCTTCATCGTTATCTTATGAAGCTGCTTGTAATCAATGCACATCTACAAGGTCCCATCTTTCTTCTAAACTAACAAGA
>DF360279.1:2413-22845 GCA_000787875.1 Solanum virginianum | reverse complement strand
CATGATAGTGATATTTTACTCTTTTTAAGCTAAACAATGAGCACTAGAAGCTCTGCAGAAGCCATTCGATAGGGTAGGACTAAGATGGCCTTAGTGCCCGATTTTGTATGCCTATTTTTATTGTTTATGTTCTTGTAATTCTTTTATTTGGTGTACCATAATATGGGTGCTATGGCTGTAGTATATGACATTTGTACCAATATTATTTATTTACCATGTTGTTCTTTGGGCTTCATAAATGGTTGTAGATATGTAAGAGATTGATCTTCAAAGTGGTCGGCCTAGAGCTCGTAGACCTCAATGTGATGGATATTAAGCCCTGGGTGATGCATGCTAAAGTAGCTAAGAAGTTTCTATCTTGTAACAGTAGGATAATACTTGCGGGTGAGGCAACTCATCGATTTCTTCCTGCTGGTGGTTTTGGTATGCAATCTTTTTTTGTATGTACCAAGTTTTCGTTATGTCAACTTAAAATTGTTAATTGTTACCATTCTTAAAAAATAGTATTATCTAGTCATGTCTTAGATATTATTAAGAATAAAGTTTTTGCCATTCCTTTTCTCTTGGGAGAATTGGGGAACATGAGAGAAGACATATTAATACAGTGTTTTTTTGCCAGCTATTCATACAAGACTCTTTCAAAAAATGTTCATGCAAATGTAAAAGTTGCAAAGTTACTTCAATGTAGTTAGGATTTAGTCATGCAACATTTTTCCAACTTCATGATATTTATTCATAATTATTAAAAATAAAACTGGACACATAAATAGCTATGTCAAGATAACTGTCCTAGTATTCAAAAAAAGTTATAGAGATAAAATAGTTGCGGGCTAGAGAAGTTTATTCAACCTATTTAGTCAATAATGTGCTTAATCGTTAGCCTTTATGATGCCCGCTAAGCCTTCCTACCCAATATTTCAAATACTTAGACAAGTATTTTCACCATCCATACTCTGCTTTTGGCCTCTTGCAATTGCCTTTTAGCTTTTTTGAGTCATTTCTCTGCTGCTAAGACTTTTCTATTCCTTTCTATCAAGTCTTTCTTAGTTGCTTCAGAGACACGCATGATAGTCTCTCTTAATGCCATTAGATAGGATGACTTTTTCTCCATATCTTTCTTTTTCAAAAATCTCATCCAAATACTATTGCAGCCTAATTAATTAAGCTTAACATCCACGATATCAAAAATAATAGATATCATAACTTTAATGTAAGAAGTACTAGCTTAACTAGTTTTCAACTGCCTGACAATATCACTAACAATATCAAGAAGGAAAACTCAGACAACTGATGATTTATAATGACAACTAACTCTAATGTCACTATACTTGGCAAAAAGGGTGGCAAGTATAGGAGCACTATTCACTAACAACATCACTGCATATGTGATGCCGTTTATCCAAGTAAAAGTGAGCAGTGCTCTTCTATTTGCTACCATTTATGTCAAACAAGATGATAATATCATCAATTATCATTATGAATCACTGGCTGCTAGAGTTTCCTTCTTGATGTTATTACTAATGTTGTCAGGTGGCTGAAAACTAGTTATGCTAGTTTTTCTTACATTAAAGTGTTGAAATCTTTTGTCTTTGAATTTGTGGATGTCAAGCATAATATAATTAGGGTGCAACAATATTTGTATGAACTTTTTGGAAAAAAAGATATGGAGAAAAAATCTTTCTATTTTATGGCATTAAGAAGGACTTCCTTGCTTGTTTCTAAAGAAGTTAATAAGGACTTGGTAAAAACAAACAGAAAAATCTTAGCAACATAGAAATAACTCACAAAGGTTAGAAGATGCTTGTAAGAGGCTCAAAGTCAAGTAGAAGAGATGAAAAATTCCGTCAAAGTATTTGAAATATTGGGTGAAAATTTAGCTGGACATAATAACGACTAAAAATCAAGCACAATATTACATGAGTTAGTTGCATGAGATTCTGTAGCTCATAATTATTTTATCCCTACTACTTTTTCTGAACATTATGATAGTTATCTTGACATAGCTTTTCAATGTCAAGATATTTTGAAAATTATGAATCATCATCACGAAGCTGACAAGAGAGCACATGGTTGAACTTGTTTATACATGATAGTGATATTTTACTCTTTTTGTGAACATTCACATTTTGTACAAGATTAAGCTTGCCATATATCAAAAGCTAGATAAATTTTATGTGGAAATGTTATAACATCTTAACAATTGTATCTAATGATAAAAGAGTACAAAATTCGACATACGAGTGTTGGCCTTTTTCCTACATATCTACCACCTCCCTATGAGCATCAGTATTGAAAATTTGATTCAAAGGTAAAATCTTGAGTAACCTATAGTTTATTCAACCATTCTTTCTTGTTTGCTTATGTATGAGGAGTGTTGGGGCACTTTAATTTTGTGGTTTGAGTAGGAGTAAGTTATGTACACCAACTATTTGCCAAAATATGTGAACAATTCAAGTAGAGGTATTGACGATCTTTAGTTGCACCCTGTTGTTTATCCTTTGTATTTGTCTTTATTGAACATAAGGTTGAAGGGATTTCAAATACTTGGTATGCTTGACTGCCTTAAGGTTGGAGAGATGAAGATGCTTTGAATTTTTGAATAGAGAAGCAATAGAAGTATTCTACACAAATGAAGGTGAACAAGAATGATTTTTTCAAGCTTCAATAGTGTTGAGTAGTTGATGATATGGTATTCTGAATTATTTTATGTTTTATTGCATCATTTTTCCAAATATGATGTTTGCTTTCATGGTATGCTCTTTTATGATTGAATCATGAAATTTCAAGTGTGAAATATAGGTCAATATGAATTTGTTCCAAGCCAGTCTGAAGAGCTCGGGTCTTTGGAATTCTCTGAATGAGTTATGTACCCTCTACAGTTCATTTAAAGGGGACAATGAATGTTTTTTGTTGTGTGTGTAAGGGGGTGGGGGAGTGGGATGGGTGTTTTACTTTTGTGATAGACTCTTGAATTTTGGTGATGGATGTGGAAATTAATTGATGTTGACATGATCTTTTTGTTCTTGTCTTGTGGCTTGTTCGGTATTGATGAAGTTTAAATTTGGCATATGAGTTGTTGACTTTGACATGGAAAAATGGAGTGATTCAAGTTATTGATTCAAATTTTTTTCTTAATGTTTAATTTTTGGCTCATTGTTCACTAAGTAGAGTTCTAGGCTAGATGTAATGACCTTTTAAGTTCATGTGTTGTTGTGCTTCAATTAAAATTTCAATACATATTCTACTTGAGTTTTGAACGCCCCATGTGTGGTAAGCTTCTTGGTTGAGTTATTTAGTCTCTCTTTTTCTCTAGAACTTGTTCTAACTGTGCTTCAAGGAGAAATCCTTGGTTGTACTTGGTTTGAAAAATAATTTTAGGCTTTTCTCAAAACAATTGAAATTTTAATGATTACCTTAGTCAACTCCTTTGGGCTCTTAAGCCTTTTCATTTCATAATCTACTTTTGGAGCACTTGAAGTTATATTTTTAGAGAGGTGATGGGAACAAAGTAGTGTAGAAGTTGATAGAAAAAAGAAGAATAGATAGTGAAAAGGAGAAGTATGAATTAATCAAGATTGTTGTGAAAAAAATCAAAATGAAGCATAAAAAAAAGATTGAAAGGTGTGAAATAACAGGGTGACAAGAAGAAAAATGTGGAATTTCAAAATGGAAAATAATTTGAGGTGTTAAATTGTAGTAATTAGGGAGGTCATTGTCACTCATTACCCATATTCATATCATATATCCAACTGAAATACATACATTACATTCATGCAAGTCCTAAATGTTTGAGCTAAGTTCACCTATTATAGTGGCAATTTACATAAAGAGCAAACATACGAGACCATTTTTTAGCTCTTGACATAATTGTGAGAAAGAATGTTAATTTTTTCTATTTTATTATCTCAGCCCTGTGTTGAAATACATATGGTATGAATAGGATTCTCTTTGATTATGAGGACACATGAAACTTCTTTATGGGAGGTTTTGAAGGATTTTTCATACAGTGTCAATTTTTTCCTAGTTCCTTCTTAAATATGTGTTTCTTTTTGAAAAGAGAACTACCTCTATTCCACTAGTGAACTTGGTTCAGTTAGCAGTACCAGGCAGTAAGTTCACAGCAGTAAACAAGACAACAAACTTATAGCAGAAAAACTCCTTGGTCAAGGGAGAAACAACCACTACCTACACTAGTAGAATTTTAACAACTTTTTATTACTTCAAACTCGAGCAATGTCAATGTACAACTCACACTTCATACCACATAACTATTGAGAGTCAAATACACTCTCAAACAACAATGAACTCAAAGATAACAACTTCTTACAGTATTTTTCCCTAAACAAAGATTCTTTGAAGATTGCAAAATAGGCTTGAATAATCAAGAAAACCTAGCTCTAGATCTTGCTTGAATGCTCTCCTTAAGTGCACATGCTCTTGCTTGAATGCTCTTACTAGTTCAGATTGCAAAAGCTATGTCTTCTAGGGTTAATGATTGTATTTATATCGAACTCTAGAGACATTCCATATAGAACTCCTTTCTTGAGTAGGGCACACTATTCATTCCCTTAAAGGAGTCTTTTCCCTAAGCTACTGCCTTTATAGAGTCCTATTCTGATTCGATTTCCTTAAACAATAATCCTTCTCTAACTGGGATTCTGCTTTGCATCTCTTGGTGTGACTATGTAGACCTGGTTCCATGTATCATCAACGAAACTGCATAGGCATTCCTATAATAATCCTAATGCTTTTCCTTTCATCTTGTATTCTTCATTTCTAGCATAAGTAACTTACTTCCATCTCTGCTGCAAAGACTTTTCTAATCCTTTCTATCAAGTCCCCCTTAATTGCTTTAGAGACACACATGAAGTCTCTCTTAACTCCAATAGATCAAAAGACTTTTTCTCCATATCTTTTTTCACAACCCAAGCCTAGGGCCTAGACGTGACACGACGAATAGGGAACCCTAACAAGCCTCTTAACTTATCATTGCACATCATTGGTCGCGAAAGTAAATAAAAGACATAAGACGTAAAATAGGGGCAAAGGGGCCCAGGGAAAAGCTTGCAGAACATCATAATCAAGGGACAAAGAGTGAAAGCTTATATCGTAGATACATATCATGTCTAACAAACACGTGTAATACATAGATAAGAGCGGGAGCCAATACAAAGCAACCGGACTCACCCTTATAGTCAAAATAGAAAATAAGAAGAATATCTCAATATATAATAAGATCAACATAGACTAAGGTCCCCGAAGTGGAGGACACCTCAAGTTTGAGTAGTTGTCACGACCCAAACCTAGGGCCTACACGTGACCAACTAATGGGGGACTCGAAGGAATTCCAAACAAGCCTCGTAGCATATCATTACACATTCTTGGTCGCGGAAGCAATGTGAAACAATATAAGAGATATAAACAAGGGGAATTGGGACTACGGAAGAGAGATTAATACTTCAGTAATATGTAAAAGTTTAGAAAAATAAGGGCGAGGGGACTAAGGGAAAAGCTTACCTAACATCATAATCAAGAGGCAAAGGAGTCAAGGCTTATATCATAGATACATAGCATGTCCAATAACACCTCTACTACATAGATAAGAGCGGGGGGTAAGACAAAGCAATCGGGCTCACTTTCATTAGTCAAGATAGAAAATAAAGAAGAGTGTCTCATTACATAGTAATAGTAAACATATACTAAGGTCTCCAAAGTGGAGGACTCACCAACTAGCTTGAGTGGTACCGAACTAGCCACGTGGAGGAGGAGGATGATCAACTTGGGCTTCGATCCCTACATGGTGATATCATGTAGGCATAGAGTGTGCGTTAGTACATTTGAATGTACTAAGTATGTAGGATGTAATGCAAACAAGTATTAAGCATCATAATCAAAATACATAACAATAAGCAATAGGTATACTATAGCAATATGACATGTATGTTCAATGCATAAGTAAAACATGCTTATGAAACTCATGCTCATATAGAATATCATATATGTATCATTTCATCATCATATAGTCATTCATATCATATCTCATGCTTTGGACCTTCAACTCCTCAAGAAACCACATCTGAACATTTTATCAAACACTTAGAGAGTGTAATGCTAGTATAAAATCATGAAATATAGAGGTGAAATCATGCAAGAAAACCCATTGTAAAACTATCATCAACACCTTGCAACACCCTCAAGCAACATGCATCAAGATCCCTCCTCAAATCTTACAATAGACCAAAGGTTTATAGCTCAAAACATAGCAAAATAGTCACATCTTTACATAGCTTTAACGTAGTGTGCAATGAATTTCATAATAATCAAGATGCATTTATAAATCAACTTTAAATCATGAAATTTGAGTAAAAGGGGGCTTGGGTAACATATGTGAAAGGAACCCATGAAAGAAACCCATATACCTTAGCTTGAAGATGAACTTGGTGAAGATTGGAGATGGAGACTTGAAGCTTGAAGAAGATCCTTTAAGGAAAACCTTAGCTTGGGATGAGGGTTTGAGACTTAATTTTGGGGAGTGAAAATATGACTAAGTATAGAGACTTGAAGCTTGAAGAAAAACCTTGAAAGAGAACCTTAACTTGGAATGAGGGTTTGGAACTTGAGTTTGGGGAGTGAAAATATGACTAAGTATTTTAGTGAGTATTGGGAAATGTTTAGGATGATATGAGGGTGAAATAAGGCTAAGTATAGGTAAAAATACGTATGGGAATCCTTGGGCCCAAGACGCAAAGCCTTGGACCCAAAAAACAAAAAATGCACAAAATAACACTGGGGCACGTCGCGCCCTAGATGCGGAAACTATTTTGGAAATTGCATTCTTGAATTTTCATAATTGCTAATTCTTCGCTCTTAAATCAGGGTTAAACTCTCGACAACAAAACTAGTCAAAATTAACACTACTCCGCAACAAAAGCGTATCACGAAGATGCTCTAAAATCAAGGTTAGACCTTTCCCCACTAATTTGGACCCCTTGAACAAGAATATGAAGTCGGATTTTTGAAATAATAAATGAATTTTGATATATATGAAAATTAAAATTTCGGGCATTTCGTGGCATGTGTTTGGACACTTTTTGGGATCGTTTAAGAAGGTATTAACGTTGTTAGTTTGGATATTTAAGTGTGAATTTGTGAAGTAAAATTTATTGAATTAGATCATAAATTGGAGTGTTTGTTAGTTTTAATTGATTTATGAGTTCCCATTTTAAGTTTTTAGCAATGTGTAATTGTTGCATTTTAATTTAGAATTGATTTAGTTGTTATTTAGACTAATTTCTTCAAATTTATAAATTCTCAACTTTAAATACTTTAACTTTAATTATATTTGAAATTTGAAAGTTTACAATTTAACTTAGAAAAATCTAATTGGAAATGGGTTTTGAATTAGTTTGTGATTTGGATTTTATTAGCTGGAATTAAAGTGTATTTGAAGGTATTGACATTGTTGGTTTGAGTAGTTAAGTGTAAATTTGTGAATGCGGATTTTTGAATTGTAGTTTGGATTGAGTTTTTTGAATTAGACTATAAATTTGAGTGTGTATATATAAAGTTTGTACTTTAACATAGAAAGTTTAAATATAGTTGAACTTTAATTTAGAAATTTTGGTTGAATATATGTTAAGTTATGCACTTTGAGTTAGGAAATGTAGGTTGATCAATGTCATGAAAAAGAACTTTAAATAGTGAACTTTAAGTTAGGAAATTAGAATTCTCTATTTTAGATACTTGTACATTAATTGTACTTTAAGTTTAAAAGTTTGTAGTTGGACTTAGAAAAATCAAACTTGCATGTATAAATTTTAAACTTTAGAATTTTTGCATTATTGTAGGATATATTCGGCCCGTCAAATTAAGCCCATCGACCTGACAAGCTAATTGGAAAAGGTGAAGGTATTTTTTCTTTCAAAATTATAATTGTTGTATATATTAGTTTTTTAAAAATTTATTCAATGTAAAATACTTGCATCTTGCTTAGAGTTCCCTTTTTTAAGTTTTTAGCAATCTGTAATTATATTTGAAATTTTAAAGTATATTTTAAGTAGTTGTGAACTTTAAGTTGAATATAATTTAGAACTTGGAGTTTATATACTTGTTAAATTGAAGTTTAGGAGTTTATATACTTAGAAAAATTTAAAATATGCACTTTTGAAACTTGAATTATTATATTTTAGGATATAAATTAAATTTTAAGTAGTTGTGAACTTTAAGTTGAATATAATTTAGAACTTGGAGTTTATATACTTGTTAAATTGAAGTTTAGGAGTTTATATACTTAGAAAAATTTAAAATATGCACTTTTGAAACTTGAATTATTATATTTTAGGATATAAATTAAATTTTAAGTAGTTGTGAACTTTAAGTTGAATATAATTTAGAACTTGGAGTTCATATACTTGTTAAATTGAATTTTAGTACTTTTATATTTAGAAAAATTCAACTTATGCCCATATGAATTATTATATTTTAGGATATAAATTAAATTTTAAGTAGTTGTGAACTTTAAGTTAAATATAATTTAGAACTTGGAGTATATATAATTGTTAAATTGAAGTTTAGGACTTTATATACTTAGAAAAATTCAACTTATGCACTTTTGA
This sequence comes from Solanum virginianum, assembly GCA_000787875.1. Classification (NCBI taxonomy): domain Eukaryota; kingdom Viridiplantae; phylum Streptophyta; class Magnoliopsida; order Solanales; family Solanaceae; genus Solanum; species Solanum virginianum. The sequence goes on along the minus strand of DF360279.1, from coordinate 14,230 downwards.
AACTATAATTATTATATTTTAGGATATAAATTAAATTTTAAGTAGTTGTGAACTTTAAGTTGAATATAATTTAGAAATTGGATTATATATACTTGTTAAATTGAAACTTAGGACTTTATATACTTGAAAAAATTCAAACTATCCACTTTTGAAACTTGAATTATTATATTTTAGGACATAAATTAAATTTTAAGTCGTTGTGAACTTTAAGTTGAATATAATTTAGAACTTTGAATTTGAATATACTTTAATATTTTTTGTAGATGGATAACTTTTTGGATGTATGACATGTATTGTGAAAATCATGGTTGGCTGAGATCTACATTTATTGATGGTGTTAGAAGTTTTATTGATCATGCAATGACGCTTGATAGTTTTACGAGAAATCAATTGGTTAGGTGTCCTTGCAGTGCATGTAGGTGCCTAAAATTCTATAATCCAGATGAAGTTATTATGCATTTGTATCGTAAGAGATTTAAGCCCAAATATTTTATGTGGGTGGATCACGGAGAAATAGATGGATAGAATAGTGTATTTTATAATTCGATGTTAGTAGATGAATATAATATGTTTGTACCACATGGTTAGATTAGATTTGAACTTGATAAGAATCAACATGATACCTTTCAACATGACAGAGTTCATGAAATAATCTATGATGTTTTCAGAGTTCAAGGGAGGATAGAACCTGGCCAATTCTTTAATGAAGCTCCTAACGAAGAAGCTAGATGCTTCTATGAAGAATTACAAGAGGCTAGTCATCCATTATATGAGGAGAGTCCACATTCTGCTTTGTCTGTAGCAGTTAGATTAATAAATATTAAATCAGATTGGAATGTTCTTAATGCGGCTATGGACTCAATGGTTGATCTCTTGGGTGAGTTGGTTAATCTTGACTTTAACATACCCAAGAACTTCTATCAAGCAAAGAAACTGATTTCCAAATTAGGATTATCACATAATAGAATTGATTATTGTGTTAATGGATGATGTTAAACTACAAGGATATAGTGAATTGGAAAATTTAAGTTTTATCGTCATGCTCGTTATAAGAGGAGTTCAACTGGAAAGACAGTTCCAATTAAGGGGATGTATTATTTACCTGTTATTCCGAAATTGAAGAGGTTGTATGCATCCCACATATGAAACAGCATCGTGAATATAGATGGCTGCTGGGTGTCTTTCTCATCCATCTGATAGGGGAAGCATGGAAACATTTTGATAATGTGTACCCTGACTTTGCTAGAGAGCCTGAAAATATTAGATTAAGGCTATGTGCAGATGGTTTCACACCATTCTCTAATTATGCCACGCCTTATTCTTGATGACCGGTATTTCTTACTACATATAATCTTCCTTTTGAAATGTGCATGACAAGTTCATTCATATTTTTAAGTTGTGTTATTTTGGGTCCCCGCAGTCCAAAAACTTTCATTGATATGTATCTACAACCATTGTTAGATAAGCTTAAACAACTATGCTTTGAAGGTGTAGTGATGTATTACATATCAACTAAGCAGAATTTTGGTATGCGTGCTTGTTTAATATGGACTATTAATGATTTTTCTGCATATGGTATATTGTCTAGTTGGATGACTTTTGGAAAGCTTGCTTGTCCTTACTGCATGGAGCATAATAAGGCTTTTACCCTAAGCATGGTAGAAAAAATTCATGGTTTGATTGTCATCGTCAATTCTTCACGATGGACCACGAGTTTAGAAAGATAAAGCATGCATTCAGAAAAAACAGGGTTGAAAATTATCCCCCATCTCTATCATTGATAGGCCATCAAATTTGGGAGAGAGTTTCTCATCTGCCTAAAATTATAGATCATCCCATACACTCTAAACTTCCTAGATATGGCGTTGAACATAAATAGACCAAATAAAGCATATTTTGAGAGTTGTCATATTGGAAGGATAATCTTTTGCGACACAATCTTGATGTGATGCATATTGAGAAAAATTATTTTGACAATTTATTCAACACAGTGATGGATGTCAAGGGAAAGACAAAAGACAACCCAAGAGCTAGAATGGACTTAAAAGAATATTACAGAAGGAGGGAATTGTGGCTGCAGAAACTACCAAATGGAAAAATTATAAAGACCAAAGCAAGTTTTTCATTCACAATGGCTAAGAAATGTGAAATATGTGTGTGGGTGCAAAACTTGAGGATCCCAAAAGGATATGCTTTAAATTTAGGTAAGCGGGCAGATCTAAATGAAGGAAAGTTGATAGATATGAAAAGTCATGACTGCTATGTATTCATGAAAACTTTTATTCCTATCGTTTTTCTCAATTTACCTAAAAGTATGTGGAAGTATATTATAGAGATAAGTCTTTTATTTAAAAGATTTATGTTCTGGTCAGTTATTGGAAAGTAATTTAGACAGGATGGAGAAAAATATTCCTATTATTATTACAAGGCTGGAGAAAGTCTTTTCATGTGGTTTCTTCGATGTGATGAAGCATCTTCTGATCCATCTTGTGAAAGAAGCCCGTCTTGGTTGTCCTTTTCATACACGGTGGATGTATCCATTTGAAAGGTAATGATTATTCTTATATAAGTAATTAAATTTTTGTATAATATAATCATCTGTTAATATATTTTCTTGCTTACATACATATATACAAAAAAAATTGAAGTCTGTAAATGATCAATTAAGCAGAGGGGACAGATTGAAGGGTCAATTGTGCAAGCTCATATTGCTAGAGAAACTGGTGATTTTTACTCATTTTACTTTGGGGATGAAGTCCTTTTTAGAAGTAATAGACCAACTCGCAATGATGAGGGTGATAGTAATCCTATGTTTCCATCTATTTTGATTTTTAATTAAAGTGGATGAGAATTTAAAAAGCGTGGAAGACGAAGCCTCACTAGTGTGGAATATCAATCAGCTATGACCCATATTTTGTTTAATTGTCTCAAAATTCAGCCATATCTTGAGTAAGTATTAAATTATGTTAACTTTAAATTATAAAGTTAAAATTGAGAACTAACTCACAAAAATGTATTTGTAATAACAACTTGTTTGTACACACATAGGGCAACAAAGCTATATATACAAGATTTTCAACATGGTTTAAGAGTTATGTAAGTGTGAAAGTTTAAACATATTGAATCCAAAAGTATAACGTATTTATTTTATACCTAATTGTATTATCTTTACTACAATTTATAGGTTTATGATGAATACTCAAATGTCGAACATGCACCATTTGTGAGAGAGATCGCACTCGGTCCTGATTCTCAAGTTTATACACTCCATAAGTACTGCATGAATGGTTTTAAGTTTCAAATTGAGGAAATTTCTATGCACAAGAAAATCAATAACTGTGGTGTGTGTGTTCAAGGTGATGTCGACGGTAATGACTATACTATTGAATATTTTGGTGTCATTCAAGAGGTTATATTTAGGTTGGCCTAAGAAAAAGATCATATTATTTTGGGTAACTGGTTTGATCCATCATAAAGAGGCATAAGGGTGTACCAACAACATAATATTATTGAAGTTATACATACCAGACAATACGCAAGTTATGACCCTTTTATCATTGCCCAAAATTCTAAGCAAATCTATTTTGCGCCATATCCATTGCGTAGAGATAAGGCTGATTAGTAGGTTGTTACTAAGATAAAGCATGCGGGAAGAATAGAAATTGAGAATGTGTTAGATGTGGCGTACCAAAATGATATTGCACTTGTTCAATAACAAGTTGTTGAGTTGAAAACCACACTAGAACATCCTCAACACATACTAAAAGAGGTTTCGGATGATGAGCTTGTAATACCAAACATTGAGGAAGAAGTAACGAAGAATATGAATCATTTGAGAAGGAGAAACTGGAGGATAACGAATATGAAACAACTGAGGAGGTCGAATCAGTGGATGATGAAAATGAAAGAAGCGAGGAGGAAAGAGCGATACATTATAACTAGTATGTACGTTATTTACTGTGCTAACAATTAAATTTATTTAAATTTTTTTATATATCAAATTATTACTTTACATACAGATGTCATCTGGTGGTGATGGTGATAGACCTCGAGATTATTTTGGGGCAAGCAGTTCTAGTATGGGCAGGAAGAAAAAGACTATTTGACACGTATTGATCCTTGGGATATTCTAGGACATATTTCCTCTGCCCTCAATCTCTACAGCCATGCAACTACTCTCCTACCATTGAGGTTATTCCGTTTGGGACTATGGATCCTATGACTTACCATAGTCAGTGTCGAAGACCATGTGACGCTTCTTCCTCATCACAACTCAGGTTCACTTCATATGACTAGATTCTCCCGCTATCCACAGTAATTGTTCCAAAACCTCACAAATTATCATCTTGAGGGATCTCCATCTCCTAGTATTCAGTCTCCCTCATCTCAATCTCCTCACTTATCATCCCACAGACTTAGAGATTCTAGTGATGAGTCTGTCACTCCTCCATTGACTCAGCATAATATGCATCCTTCAATATCAACTTCACCTGCTACTCCCGAGGCAGCACCAAATGTCACAAGGTTAGCTCCTGGCCAGTGAGACAGGCTTGGGAGAGTTTTGATAGTGCATGATGGAGTCTCGTAAGTTTTTTTTTTCTATTTATTTATTTATTTATTGTTACATTACTAAATATTCATAAACTAATATGTTTATTGTATGTCTTGCAAGTGGAATCCATCAAGGGATGCTGCCAGGGACTTATAGGAGAGTGTTAGGAGGATGTTTAATGAGCCTTATCACACCTAGGGAGAGATTCCAAAAAGAATTCATCAAATCATGTTTAATGAGTTTAAGATATATAATTAGTTTACATATTTATTTTAAGTTAAGTTTATTATTTAAAGTATATTTTATCTAACTAATTCTCTAACACTTTTCTTCTTATTTGTCCAGGCTATATGTACTTGGGATGAAAAGTACAATATGGTCATTGCAACCACATTTGAGAGGAGAGAGAGCGCCAGACTATCTAGTTGGCTCAAGAAATCGCGGGATAATGGAAAGCCCGGGGATTAGTTGCAGCCACACATATATGAGGAGTTGCGTCGGTATTGGGACACCGATGAATTCTAAGCTCTGCCTAACCAAGCCAAAAAGGCTAGAGAGAGTCTAAAGGGTGGCTCATGGCACACCGAAGGTGCAAAGAGTGTTGGGACTATTTCTCTGGAGATGGTAAGATTTTTAAATTTAAAGTTTAAATTCATAATCTTAAATACTTTTTTGATTAAATATTATTTTATTACTTATATTTTTTTATACGAGCAAGAAATGAGATAGATTCCATAGCATGACGTTTTCAATAGAAATCAGTTGGAATTTAAGAAATCAAAATATTTTAAAATCCCTATGCAACAAGAGTACGAGTGATACGTTCATGAGCTTGGAGATGATGTCCAACTTATGCCTGAACTGCAATCAAATTTGGACTGACAAAGTAGTTGGCGGGAGCCACAAAGGCCGTATATATGGGATGAGCTCTAGGAATGACAGGCCAAGGCCCTTGACCAGGTTCAGTTGGCTGCAATATCTCAGAAAATAGAACAACTTTGAAGTGCATTCATAGCTTCTGAGGCAATGATGGTTGAGCAACAAAAAAAAGTTGTATAAATCAAAGAACAAGTGCTCAACCTCGCCCGTTGTCATGACCCAGACCTAGTGCCTAGATGTGACATGACAAATGGGAACCTGAGGTCTCCAAACAAGCCTCAAGATACCAAAACTCACATCATTAGTTCAGAAGCGTACACAAAGTAAACACATAGTTCTAGGGGGCGGGAAAGTAGGACTCACTCTATGGGAGAAACTAGGGACTTAGGATCTTTCCATCACAAGATATAGCCAATCCATAAATCATATAACCAACTCACATAACGATAGTCAAAGATAGCCAACATATAACACAAACTTTAGTCATAAAACATAACATAAAACGTAAGGTTTACAAGGTGTCCAACAATGCCTCTACATAGATGGGTCGAGGGCCAAGACATTTCCTGGTCTCACCCTCATGTACATAAAGAAATGAAAGTATAAAAGGTAGATAGATGGTGGATCATACTTGGAAGATAAGACTCACCACTACAAGTATACTTGGAATCTGAGATAAGTGTCAAACGATGGATGATCAAAGTCCTCGGTCCCTACATGGTGAAATCATGTAGGCAAGAGTATGTGTTAGTACATTTGGATATACTAAGTATGTGGGATTCAATGTATGAACATAGCAAAACCTGCATTTTCATGTTAGTTGACAAGGGCACATATTACAGAAAGAGATGTATGACAAGGAACTTAATATAACAAGATGTCATGAAACTAATGATGTATGAAGGGCAAATGATGTTCTTATATAAAGTGGGGATGTGAACTTGACCGACATACGTAAGACCAAGCAAACTATTACTTGGAATCTCGATGAAATCCCTCATCGATAAAGAGGTAGTTTACTTGCCAAAGGTAAACCATACGTCACCTTATGGGACAACTCCCATTTTGCATGAAGTAACCTTCTTTACGGGACAACTCCCATTTCAGATAAGATTTTTACATATAGAATATCAAGTCATATCATATCTTCTCCTTACGGGAACAACTCTTATTTCGGAGGCACCTTTTCTTATGGGAACAACTCCCATTTCAGAAAGGAAACCTATGCTCGGCATATAGTTCAAGAAAACAGAGAAAACCCTTCATCCATTGGTGCTAAGTCGCCATCCCACGAGAATACATATACGTAAATATATGCATGCTTTCAAAAGAGGCAATAGTCATTTTCCCAAATCATTTCAATGCATCCTTATTCTTAAAAGCCAAATACCATTCATAATAATCCATGCTTAGGCTCAAATGCCAAAATCATAGTTCATAGTCATAATAATCATGCATAAAAATTGTCCATTCATATACAAGATGGTGCAAACACCTAAGATTCTCAAAGAGCCATAATCAATAGACATATATGTGATCACATTCTTGTCATAACCAATATCTTATCAAAATCATATCATAGAACATAATTGGGTTTAACCCATAATATAATTTTCATAATTTCTCGTGAATATGAATGCATATGCTATGGATGATATAAGAATGCATGGGTAATTGAGATTCCATCTAAAACTATCAATATAATGAGAAATTCAAGTGAAAACATAGTTAAATCCACATTTGAAATCATAATATAATCACCCAAGCCTAGATTCAAACATTAAAGGACCATACATATTTAAATATTCTTCCTAACAATGTATTTCAATATTTCAAAGCTTAATTCATCTTTAAATCCATAGAAAAACATAACCCATTCATTGTTGGAATTTAAGAAATCAAAATATTTTAAAATCCCAAATTAAAGTAAGCAAAATTCATGCAGATTTCTTGAGAATAACTTAGGTCTCCTTGATTGGAAGTAACCAAGGATCAAAACCCACATACCTTTACCAATATGATGAAATCCCCAAAGAATTTGAAAGAGAATTGAGTTCCCTAGCACCAAATATTGAAATCCCCAAGAGTTTTTTAAGAGTTGTTTTGAGAGAGTTTAAAATATTAGGAATCAATTTTTTAATGTTTGAAATAGGTTTTAGGTCTTTAGATGACCATTGAATGGCGTAGGTATCCCTAAAAGACCAATAGAAATAATCAGATTTACAAAAATGCCATTAATAAATTGGATAGAAGTTTTGGCCAGAGTCACCTCACTTGAGGTCACATGGGTCGTGTGGCACTCCATGCTCTGTGTGGAGTGCCCATGAGACTACACTTAGGCAAAAATCTTGAAATTGAAACTTGGCTCAACATTTAGAAAATTTTTCACTCCGAAAGCCTCACGGAGGGTGTCACATCTCGTACTATACCACACGGTTTGTGTGGCTGGTCATGGCACATTACTTGGAAAAAACAAGTGGCCATTTCAGGCCCAAGGCTATCCCCATGGTTTATGGGATGCCACACGGCCCATTTTGGTGCCCTTGTGGCTTGCGTTAGAGAAATGGTGACAACACAACACAGGAGAGCTTTACGAAAATGGGCATAACCTTTTCATCCGAACTTTAAATAAGGTGAAACTAAGTGAGTTATAAAGCTAATTCAAAGAGCTTTAATTTGATAGGTCATGGGACACCCTATTCCATTTGTGCTAAGAGATATTCCTATTTAAATTTGACCCTACTTGTGAAAAATATAGCCAATGAAATTCGTTTGAACTTGACTTGATGTAGAAGACCCATGATGGCCTTAAACAACATAAATAAGCTTGAACTGAAGGCTTAAAGGTGAACTTAGATTGACCTTGGACGTTTGATAAGGTGTCACCTTGGCCCAAAACTTTCCAAAACCAAATCTCAAGTGTCACTAAAGCTATACAAAAAAATCCAAGTCCTTACATCACCTCCCCCTTGGGAACATTCATCCTCTAATATGGAATAACAAGGCTTGAAAGGCTTGAATTAGAATATGAAACCTCTAAACACAAGATATCATACACAGTTCACCATTTAAAAATCATAAAGTCATTAAAACTCGTGCCAAAACATAATGAAATCATTCAAAACATCTAAAAAACACTTTAATGTACATGTAAGCATGTCATGCCATGAGACTCAAGAATGAAAGAATATGGAGCAATTAGATAAGGAAGAACCTAATACCTTAGGCTTGAGTAGATTGGAAAAGATGGGTATATAGCTTCATCATGTCCAACTCCGCCTCCCATGTAGCACTCTCCACATGTTGGTTCCTTCAAAGCACCTTTACTCATGCCACATCCTTGTTACGAAGTCATTTCATTTGTCTATCCAAAATCTCTACTGGCACTTCCTCATAAGACAAGTTCTCCCCAATCTCAATACCCTCCAAAGGCACAATATTGCTAGGATCACGAACCATCTTTCAAAACATGGACACATGGAAGACCGGGTGAATAGAACTCAAATCTGGGGGTAACTCCACCTTATACGCCACATTCCCAATCCGCTCAACAACTTCATAAGGGCCTACATACCGGGGACTTAGATTCCCTTTTTTGCTAAAAGGCGTCACTCCCTTCATAGGTGAGACTTTCACAAACACCACTCCCCAACTTGGAATTTAATGTCCCTCTTTTTAGTATCTGAATAGGACTTTTGGCGACTTTGGGCCACCTTCAACCTCTCCCTAATCAACTTTACTTTCTCCATAGCCTTCATCACCAAGTTCGAGCCAATCAAATCCATCTCTCCTAACTCAAACCACTCTATTGGAGATCTACATCTCCTACCATATAAGGCCTTAATCGGTGCCATATAAATGCTCGCATAGAAGCTATTATTATAAGTAAACTCGATGAGTGGAAGATGGTCATCACAATTTCCTTTAAACTCCAACACACAAGTCCTCAACATATCCTCCTAAGTTTGAATGATCCTCTCGGCTTGCCATTGGTTTAGGGATAAAAGGTGGTGCTCAATTTGACCTTAGTACCAAGTCCCCTTTGAAACGATCTCCAAAAGTGTGAAGTGAATTAGGTACCCCGATCCGATATGATAGATCTAGGCACACCATGCATCCTTGCCAACTCTCAAATCTACAACCTCACATAGTCTTCGGCACCAAATGTAGTCTTAACCGGTAAGAAATGAGCCAATTTAGTCATTCAGTCGATGATAACCCAAATAGAGTCAAAATGTTTTTGAGTCCAAGGCAACCCAACCACAAAGTTCATATTTATATCTTCCCACTTCTAAGTAGGGATCTCAATGTCTTGAGCCAACCCTCCGGGTCTTTGATGCTCCACCTTCACTTATTGACAATTTGAGGATTCAGATACAAACTTAGCTATGTCGTTCTTCATACCATGCCACCAATAAACCTCCTTCAAATCCTGATACATTTTAGTAGACCCCAGGTAAATAGGATATTGAGAATTATGGGCTTCACTCATGAACACCTTCTTAAGGCCATCCATATCCTGAATACATAACCGCTCCTAATACTGAAGCACACTATCTCCCCCTTGGGAGAAAACCTCAATATTCTTTTCGGCAACCAATTTCTTCAATTCAACCAAGGTTGGATCTAAATATTGCTTAGCCTTCATATCAACAACCACTGAGGGTTCGGCCCCATTTAGAACATATATACCACCATCATTGGAATCGACCACTCTAACATCCAATATAGCTAAACGGTGAACATCCTTTTCCAACTCCTTCTTCTCCTCCCCAACATGAGCCATACTTCCCATAGAGAGCCTACTAAGGGCATCAACTACCATATTTGCCTTGTTGGGGTGATATAGAACACTTATGTCATAATCCTTTAGGAGTTCCAACCATCTCCTTTGTCTTAAGTTAAGGTCCTTTTGAGTGAACACATATTGTAAGCTCTTGTAATCGGTGAAAACATCAACATGCACCCCATACAAATAGTGTCCCCAAATTTTCAAAGCAAAGACCACTGCCGCTAACTCAAGGTCATGAGTTGGGTAATTACGCTCATATACCTTCAATTGCCTTGATGCATAGGCTATCACTTTACCATGTTGAATAAGTACACAACTCAAACAAATTCAAGAGGCATCACAATACACCACGAACCCATCCATACCATTTGACAGAGTCATAATCGGAGCCAATGTAAGTCGGTCCTTCAAAGTTTGGAAACTCCTCTCACACTCGTTCGACCACACAAACTTAGCCTTCTTTTAGATCAACTTAGTCAATGGAGATGCAATGGACGAGAACCCCTCAATGTACCTTCTCTAATAACTTGCTAATCCAAGGAAGCTTCGAATGTCCAAAGGAGTCAACGGTCTAGGCCAATTCTTTACCTCCTTGGTCTTCTTCGAATCCACCTTTATACCATCATCGGACACCACATGACCCAGAAAAGCAACTAAAACTCACATTTGCTAAATTTGGTATACAACTTCTTCTCCCTCAAGGTTCGCGAAACTAACCTCAAATGATCCATATGCTCCTGCTTACTCCGGGAATAGATGAGAATATCATCAATGAAGATAACCATAAAACTATCAAGGAATGACTTGAATACCCGATTATAAGATCCATAAACACGATTGGAGCATTAGGTAGGCCAAACGAAATCACCATAAACTCAAAGTGCCCATAACTTGTCCTAAAGGCCGTCTTGTGGATATCACACTCTCTAACCTTTAACTGATGATACTCGAAACAGAGGTCAATCTTCAAAAAGTAAGTAGCACTTTGAAGTTGGTCAAATAAGTTATCAATTCTATGCAATGATACTCGAAACAGAGGTCAATCTTCAAAAAGTGAGTAGCACTTTGAAGTTGGTCAAATAAGTTATCAATTCGATGCAATGGATACTTATTCTTAATGGTCACCTTATTCAATTGCCAATAATCGATAGACATCTGAAGAGACCCATCTTTCTTCCTCATGAATAAAATTGGAGCACCCCATAGATATATACTTGGCCTGATGAAACCCTTCTCTAACAAATCTATCAACTAATCCTTCAATTTCTTTAACTCAAATGGTACCATATGATAGGGAGGAATAGAGATAGCTTGAGTATCCAGAAGAAGATCTATGCCAAAATCTACTTCCCTTTCGAGAGGAATACCAGGCAAGTCTTCGGGAAACACATCCGGAAATACATTCACCACCAGAACAAACTCAAGAGTAGGTAATTGGGACTCTACATCCTTAACCCTCATAATGAGATATACCCACCCTTGGAGATCATCTTCTGAGCTTTGAGGTAGGAAATAAACCGATCCTTAAAAGCAGAGTCACTACCTTTCCATTAAAGAACGTGCTCAAGATACAAACTTAGCTATGTCGTTCTTC
>DF360280.1:48467-63994 GCA_000787875.1 Solanum virginianum | reverse complement strand
GGGTTTGAAGACCCTATTCATTAGGTCTATGAAGATGGCCGGTGCATTAGTTAACCCAAAAGACATCACGATGAATTCATAATGCCCATATCTAGTTTGGAAGGCCATCTTAGGAATATCACACTCCCTTACCTTCACTTGATGATACCCGAATCAAAGATCAATCTTAGAGAAAAAGCTAGACCCTTACAATTGGTCAAACAAGTCATCAATTCTTTGAAGAGGATACCTATTCTTTATAGTGGCCCTAGTGAGTTGCCGGTAGTCAATGCATATTCTTAGTGACCCATCCTTCTTCTTTACAAATAAAACTGGTGCACCCCAAGGTGATTGGCTAGGTCTAATAAATTTCTTCTCCAACAAATCTTTCAATTGCTCCTTTAACTCCGTCGGGGCCATACGGTAAGGGAGACTAAGGATAGGTTGGGTATCGAGAAGCAGATCTATGCTAAAATCTATCTCCCTTTTGGGATGGACACCGGGAAGGTCATTTGGGAAGACATCAAGAAACTCATTTACAATTGAAACCGACTCTATAGAAGGGACTTTGGACTCCACATCTTTAACCCTCACAAAATGGTAAAGACAACCCTTAGAGATGAACTTACAGGCTTTAATGCATGAAATAAATCTACCCTTGACCACCACATCTTGACTTTCCCACTCAAGGACGGGTTCATTGGGAAATGAAACTTGACATTACGGGTTCTACAATCAATAGAAGCATAGTAGGCATGCAACCAATCCATCCCAAGAATGACATCAATAATCTACCATGTCTAATTCAACAAGATTGCAAGACATCAGCTTATGCAAAATGCAAATAGGACAACTTCTATAAACTTTCCTAGCAATAATAGAGGCACCAATAGCAGTAGACACTTCATATGATTCATAGAACAACTCGGGTTCAACATGGAACTTTTTAGCAGCAAAGGAGGTAACAAAGGAAAGGGTGGCACCCGGATCAATCAAAGCATATACATCAAGATCAAAGATTTTCAATATACCGGTAACAACATCGGGAATCTCACCAACCCCTTGCCTCCCATATATAGCATATGGCACCCGGATCAATCAAAGCATATACATCAAGATCAAAGATTTTCAATATACCGGTAACAACATCGGGAATCTCACCAACCCCTTGCCTTCCATCTAGTACATAAAACTGATTGTGCCTTGGGGCACCACCCTGAGGACCACCTCTACCCAATGGAACCGCATTTGCACCCCAGCCCTTGCCATGATTTTTGGGATAATTCATCATCTTGTGACCCAGCTTTCCACATTCATAGCATGCATCAGAACCCTTTAAACATGTGCCTCCATGACTCCTTACACATTAAGGGCACACATCATTAGGAACCACATGACTAGCACCTTGAGTCTTAGGGAAGCCATTGACAAACCTCCTATTAGAAGCCATGAGTAGGCCCTTGGCCTTGAAGAAATCTAGCACCCTTTTGGAATTTACCCTCAAATCGGGCCATCTTGGACTCATACCCCCTTATTTTCCTCAACTTCTCTTCCTCTATTTGCTTGGCATATATCATCAACTGAGACAAGTCCATGTCACTAATTAGCATGGTGGACCGACATTCTTCACTTACAAAGTCAGAGACCCCCATCACAAACATATTCATCCTAGATCTATGATCAACTACCAAATGAGGAGCATACTTTGAAAGTTGATTAAACTTGAGGGAATACTCCCTCACACTCATAGCACCTTGTTTCAAGTTAATAAACTCCACCAACTTAGATTTCCTAAGCTAAAGAGGGAAAAACCAATTAAGGAAAGCCGATTTGAATTTCTCCCAAAGTACCACATTAAAAATTCCCTTCTCACCCTTCTATTGGTCATATATATTTGGGCTACTACCTTGAGTTGGTATGCCGCCAACTCCGCCTTTTCATTCGGCCCAACACCCATGATATTCAAGATTTTATAAATCCACATGTAATATTAACTTTAGATCATGTATTATTAAGCAAAAAAGGGTTTAGGAATCATGGGTGGAAGGACCCAATGGTTTAACACCACATACCTTAGGTCTAGAGTTGCTTGGAATTGAGATTGGGAAGAATGGAGGCTTGAAATGATCTTTGAATCTAATCTTGTGCATGGGTTTCCTTGAAAGTGAATAGGGGCTTCATGAAGGCTTTTGAGAGAATTGGGAGTGTATTTAAGATTAGAGTAATGAGTTTTATCCTTTGGCATAGTGTTTAGGTCTTTTAGGAAGGTTACGATAGCATTGGAAGTCTAAAAAGTAATTAAAATTTACGAAGATGCCATAAGTGAGCGGATGGAAAAATTGGCAAAGTATCATCTCACAGGTGACTTGAATAACCATGTGGCACCCCACGAGTCGTGCAAAGTGCCCATAAGACAAGACTTAGAAAAAATGGAATTGGAATACTTGAGAAAAAGTTAGCGTCGATGTCACTTTGATTGTTGCTTTCACAGACTATGTGGGGTTACACGGACCATTTATAAGTTTTTCCCACCCTACATAGATAAAATATTGCAGGCATCTACATGCCAAGGTGCTACGGGCCGTCCCACTCCACACGGCCCGTCAACAGTGCCCGTGGTACCTACCTTAGTCATATTTTTCCCCATATCCAACAAGCTTGCTTTGGTATACCTTATGGCCATCCCCACGGTCAGTGGTGGGCCACATGGCCCATGCCACTAGCTGTGCCACCATTCTTGGTTCCAAAAATAGCCCTGTCCTACCACAGCTTCCCTAAATGACCCATCAAAGGGCACACTGGTCATCAAGCTGCCCGTGTGAGTTCACTACACTAGAGGGTCTCACAAAAATGGTCACAACTCCTTCATCCAAACTTGAAATAATGTAAAACTAAGTGCATTACGAAGCTAACTCAAAGATGTTTCATTTGACATATTATAGGTCATTTAGTTCTAAATATGCTAAAAGTTATGCTAGTTTAAAGTTGACCCTTGCATGAACAATCACCAAAACTTAACTCTTAGGGAAGTCTTGAACTCGTTTAGGTACTAAGAGTCTCCCATGAACCTAATACACCCCAAATCTAACCAAATGAGGCTTAAAATATGGACATAAAGAGCATAGAGTTATGTGGTGCCACATGAGTCTTATGGTGTGTCTACATCTATTGGTGCATCTATTTTTGCTACGAAGGTCTATAAAAATTATCCCATTTGCATCTTGCATAAAATACTGCCTTGTGATCTTGTTGAGTTGGATATGGTTGATTTTAATGTTATTCTTGGGATGGATTGGTTGTGTGTATATATACCTTTATTAATTGTAGAACCCGTAGGGTCAAATTTTAATTTCTAAATAAACCCATCCTTAAGTGGGAGAGTCATAATGTGGTGGTCAAGGATAGGTTTATCACCTACAATAAATCCCAAAAGTTAATCTCAAGGGGTGTCTCTATCATCTTGTAAGGGTTACGGATGTTGAGTCTAAATTCCTTCCTGTAGAGTCGGGTTTGATTGTAAATGAGTTCCTTAATGTGTTTCCAAATGACCTTCCTGGTGTTCCTCTCGAAAGGTAAATAGACTTTGGTATAGACCTCCTTCTCGATACCCAACCTATTTCTATTCCCCCTTACTATATAACCCTGGCAGAGTTAAAGGAGTTGAAGGAGCAATTACGGGATTTGTTAGAGAAGGGTTTTATTAGGCCTAGCCAATCACCTTGAGTGGTGTTGTTTGTGAAGAAGAAGGATGGCTCTCTTAGAATGTGTATTGACTACCGGCAACTTAATAGGGTTACCATCAAGAATAAGTACCCTCTCCCAAGAATTGATAATTTGTTTGACCAACTTCAAGGGGCTAGCCGCTTCTTTAAGATTGATCTTTGGTACGGGTATTACCAAGTGAAGGTGAGGGAGTGTGACATTCCTAAGACGGCCTTTCGGACTAGGTTTGGGCATTATGAATTTGTGGTTATGGATCTTATGAATAGGGTCTTTAAACCCTACCTTGATTTGTTTGTGGTAGTTTTCATTAATGATATTTTGATCTATTCTCATCATAAATAGGAGGATGTGACTTATTTGAGGGTAGTACTACAAAGATTGAGGGAAGAGAAGTTGTATGTTAAGTATGAGAAATGTGAATTTTGGTTGGAAGAGGTTGCCTTTCTAGGTCATGTGGTGTTGGAGGATTGTATTAAGACAGACCCTAAAATGATGAATGTGATTAGAAATTTTCCTAGAACGTTGACCTCATTAGATATTAGAAGCTTCTTGGGTTTAGCGAGTTACTACTGGAGGTTTAGAAATGGGTTCTCTTCTATTGCTTCTCCCATGACTAAGTTGACTCAAAAAAAGGTCAAGTTTGTCTGGACCGATGAGTGTGAAAAGACTTTCTAAACCTTGAATGATAAGCTTCTCTCTGCTCCTATCTTGTTTCTACCGAAAGGGTTAGAAGGGTTTGTTGTGCATTATGATTCCTCCTAAATTGGTTTCGGTTGTGTTTTGATGGAAAATGATAAGGTAATAGCCTATATATTCTTCTAGGTAACTTAAGGTGCATGAAAAGAATTATCCTACTCATGATCTTGAATTTGCTGCCATGGTTTTTGCTTTGAAGATTTGGTGTCATTATTTGTATGGGGTGCATGTTGATGTATTCACCGATCATAACATAGATTGGGGGTTAGGTTGGAAGAGGTTGATAATAGTTGTATTGTGGTTGTTGATGGTTAAAAATCTTCTTTGGTTGATGAGGTAAAAGAGAAGAAAGATCTTGATTCTTGTTTGTTAGAACTGAAGACCTTGGTGAGAGAGCGCAAGCTGGAGGTTTTCTCCCAAAGGAGAGATGGTGCCTAGGTACCAAGGGAGATTGTGTGTGCCTTATGTTAATGATTTGAGAAAGAGGATTCTTGATGAGGCTCATAATTCTTCCTATTTTATCCACCTTGGTTCTACCAAGATATATAGGGATTTAAGGGATGTGTTTTGGTGGGGAGGTATGAAGAAAGACATTCCCAAATTTGTATCCGATTGTCAGAGTTGCCAATAAGTCAAAGTCGATCATCAAATGTCGGGTGGTCTAACCCAGGATATAGAGATTCCTACTTGAAAGTGGAAGGAAATTAACATGGACTTTGTGGTTGGATTACCTAAGACTAGAAAGGGTTTTGATTCAATTTGGGTTATCGTTGATAGGATGACAAAATCGGCTTACTTCCTACCGATTAAGACTACCTATGGGGCCGGAGACTATGCTAAATGTACATTCATGAGTTGGTGAAGTTGCATGGAGTACCCTTATCTATCATATTGTATCATGGTGCCCAATTCTCATCACACTTTTGGAGGTCCTTCCAAAGGGTTCTTGGTACCAAGGTTAAGCTTAGTATGACCTTTCACCCTCAAATGGGTGGCCAAGCCGAAAGAACTATCCAAACTCTTGAGGATATGCTAAGGGCTTGTAGTTTAGAGTTTAAGCGTAGTTGGGACGATCATCTTCCATTGGTTGAGTTTGCTTATAACAACAACTATCATTCTAGCATTGGTATGGCTCCTTTTGAGGCCCTCTATGGTAGACATTGTAGATCAATGATTGGGTGGTTTAAAGTTGGAGAAATGGCTTTGTTGAGTCCGAATATGGTTATGAAGGCTATGGAGAAGGTAAGGTTAATTAGAGAAAGGTTGAAAACAGCCCAAAGTCGTCAAAATTCCTATGCCAATGTGAGGATAAGAGAGCTTGAATTTAAAGTTGGTGATTGGGTCTATTTAAAGGTGTCATCCATGAAGGGTGTGGTTCATTTTGGTATGAACAGTAAATTAAGTCTAAGATTTGTGGGTCTTTATAGGTGTTGAGGAGGATTGGTAAGGTGGCCTATGAGTTTGAATTGCCTAGTGAAATGAATTTGGTTCATCTGGTGTTTCATGTGTCTATGTTGAGGAAGTGTGTGGGTGATCCGAATGCTATTATCCCATTGGATGTTATGGGTGCTGTTGAAGATAACTTGACTTATGAAGAAGTTCCAGTAGAGATCTTGGATAGCCCATTGGATGTTGTGGGTGTTGTTGAGGACAACTTGACTTATGAAGAGGTTCTAGTAGAGATCTTGGATATGCAAGTGAAAAGGCTAAGGAATAAGGATGTTGCTTCCGTGAAGGTCCTTTGAAGGAATCAATAAGTTGAAAGCGCAACATGGGAGGCCCAAGCGGACATGCAAAAGCGATATCCCTATCTTTTCCATTCTACTCAAGCCAAAGGTACTAACACTATGTCTTCTATGTGATTTCATGTCTTATGTATTATCCCTATATGTCATATGCATGCATTCATATATATGTTAACAGGTTCATGGTGATTTTAACACTTATGTTGAGATTTTTGAAAATGGTGTTTAAGTGTGTTGTTGCATTCTTGTTGGGGTTGATTTCTTCATGATTACTCTTCTTATATACATTTTTTTGATATTCAGGGACGAATGTTCCCAACAAGGAGATATTGAAATAACCCCACAAAGTGCTTGAAAATGTGCCTTGGAAGTGCTCGGAATCGTAATTTTTATGTATCTTAGAATCCATGCGTGATATTGAAATTTCGACTTCATATTCTTGGTTAGGGGGGGAAATTGAGTGGGAAATGGGTCTAACCCTAATTTTAGAGCAAACAAATTATAATTTCATAGTCCAAAATTTTCCTTATCTAGTGTTGATCCGTGCCCTTGGCGTGACGCGGCTGGGGCGTGGACCATTGTTAAAAGGTTGCTTAGTTTTGTTGTTTAGTCCAAGGCCTTTGGGTCTTTGTCCTAAGTCTTCCTATGGGTGAAAATACCTATACTTGGCCATATTTTATCTTCATATCATGCAAGACATTCCCCAATACTCTCTCAAACACTTAGACAATATGTCACCCCAAATTTCAAGTCCCAAAACTCATCCAGATCTTATTGATTTCACTCAAGCTTCAAGTCTCCATTTCAAATCTTCATCAAGAATTCTCCAAAGCTAAGGTATACGGGTTTCAACCATTAGGTCCTTTCACCCATGGTGCCCAAACTTTATTTTTTCATAAAATATATGTTTCTAAGTTGATTTACTTATGGGTCTTAATTACTATGAATTTGACTATGAACTATGTTGGGCTTTTGTAAAAGTGTAACTATTTAAGCAAGTTTTGAGCTATGAATCTTGGATCTATCTTGAGATTTGATGAAGGGTTTTGATGTATGTTACATGAGGGTATTACCAAGTGTTGGTGGGTGGTTTTACATTAAGTTTTCTTGCATGATTTCTCTCTTGAATTGCATGGTTTTACACTAGCATTGCACACCCACAAGTGTTTGATAAAATTTCCAGTTAATGTATCTTGAGTTGTTGATGGCCTAATGCTTGGCATATGAGTTAAGTGACTTTATGATGATGAAAGGATGTTATATATGTTTTTATTCCATGAGAAGTGTCTATTGTATTGTGCGTTGAGTCCATGAGAAGTGTCTATTATGTTGTGAGTTCACCATAAACAATTGAGGGGAGATGCCTCAATCATCTCGCATGAGGGTGGTAAGCCATCAACAATTTGAGGGGTTGATACCTCAATCATCCCGAATGGGGGTGGTAAGCTGTCAATTAATTGTGGGGTTGATATCGCAATCATTTCGGATTGGGGTGGTAAGCCATCAACCAATTGAGGGGTTTGATACCTCAATCATCTCGTATAGGGGTTGTAAGCCATCAACCAATTGAGGGGTTGATAGCTTAATCACTACTAAGGGGTGGTCTACCTTAGATTCAAAGTACTAAGTTTCTTGGTGTGTGATGATGGTCTATTCCTACTAATGTAATATGCTCCATATATAAGCATGTTTACTTCAAGTATCATTCATGTATTCCATATTGTTATATGTTCACCTACTGCTAATTATGCATATTGCTTATGATGCCTATCTATTGTTGCATTACATCCTACATGCTTAGTACATTCAAATGTACTAATGCATACTCTATGCCAACATGATGTTACAATGTAGGAATCGGAGCCATGCTTGATCATCCTTCTCCTTCATGTGGCTAGTGAGATATCTCTTAAAGCAAGTTATTGACTCCTCAACTTCGAGGACATACTTCTCGTGATTTATGCTATGTATAGATGTTCTTTTGTTTATTGTATGCTTGACTATTTGGGTGAGTCCGGTCGCTTGTCTTGGCCCATTAAGTTCTATGTTTAGAGGTGTTGTTGGACAAGTTATATAATGATGTTATGAGCCTTGACTCTCTTGACTATTTTGATACTATATGATATGAAAGGTGTGGCTTAGCCCCGTTCATCCCTATTTACTATTTCTTATTGCTACCCTATTGCTTCTGTGACCAAGGATGTGTAATGATATGTTAACAAGCTTACTTGGGGTCCCTTGGGGTTCCCCATGTGCTATGTCACGTCTAGGCCCTAGTCTTGGTTGGTGACATAATTTCCTCCAAATCAATTCCTGTTAGAATAACATCATCAACATATACAACTACAAATACAAGAGACCGTTTCTCTCTCTTATAGAATACAGAGTAGTCACTATTTGAGTGCATGTATCCCCTTGAACAAAAGCTACTAGCTAGCTTTTCATATCATTGTCTGCTGGTCTACTTCAGGCCATATAGTGTCTTCTTTAATTTGCAAATCATCTTGTTGTTGTCTACTGTAATGCCTTGTGGAAGTTCCATATACACTTCTTTATGCAAATCACCATCTAAGAAAGCATTATTCATATCTAGTTGATATAGGTTCTGACCTCTTTTCATAGCTAAAGAGATCCATGTCCTAAATGTGGTCATCTTAACCATAAGTGAGAAGCTTTTTGTATAATCCACTCTAGCTTGTTGGGTGTACCCTTTCACCACCAACATGACTTTGAACCTCTCTACACTTCTATCTATCTATGCTTAATCTTGTATACCGATTTAGAGCCAACTATATTCTTTCCCTTAGGCAGTGTCAGCAACTTTGAAGTATTATTTGCATACAAAGCCTCAAACTCTTGTGTCATTTCCACTTTCCAAGTAGGATTCGGGATTGCTTCCTCATATTTAACAGGTTCATTTTTATGTGAAAAGATTTTCATTAGGTGCTGGCTATTAGAACATAGAGTTGTGAAGCAAACATAGTCATGAGTAGGAAAAAAAGAGTGAGTGCTGTGTGGTATTAGGGTCAGGCAAAATGTTATTGGTGCTATGTGTAGGAACAATGGATGTAGATGACTTAGATTGTAGGTTTAGCAAGGTGTAGTTATACTCTTTTAGATAGCTTGGAGTGTGAAGTGTCCTACTGGTTTTTCTTGGTGCAAGTGGGGAATTGTTAGTGGACAAAACATTTGCTGCAGGTGTAGATATTGGTTGTGTATTGGTGTTTGAGGTGTCCTTATTGATATCAATTGTGTTTTGGTTGTGTATGATCTCATGGGGTATGTTGCTATCCAATAAATCCTCATCATCAAACATGTTAGTTATGCCATGCATACAAGTTAAATCTTGGGAATTTGAAACTAACAACCTCAAGACAGTACTAAAATCATAACCAATTGGAGCAGCAGCAAAATGAAACACATTTTCATGAAACAAGACATTCCTAGACACATGAATCCTTCTAGTGGCTAAGTCTAGGACTTTATAACCCTTTGTATTGAATGGATATCCAAATAAAATGGGGGGTGTTGCTCTAGGTTCAAATTTATCCTTGTGAGATTTCAAGGTGGTGGGAAAACATAGGCAGCAAAAGCTTTTGAGGTGAGAGTATGTAGGCTTGATTTGGTATAGGATTTCATAAGGTGACTTGTGTTGATGAGCTATTATAGGCAATCTATTGATAATGTAGGTGGCTTTTAGAACACATTCTCCCCAGTACTTCATAGGCAATATTGATTGAAATAAGAGAGCTCTTGCTATCTCAAGCAGATATTTGTGTTTTCTCTCTACAATACCATTTTGATGTGGTATGTAAGGACATATTCTTTGGTGTACAATTCCATTTTCTTGGAAAAATTTGGTTGCCTCATTATTTGTGAACTCAAGGCAATTGTTTTATCTGATGGTCTTTAGTTTGGTTTGGAACTGGTTTTCCATGAGTGACATAAAAGCCTTCAAGGTTTAAAGTGCATTACTTTTGCACCTGATTAGCTATGTCAAGGTTTCCCTATTATGATCATCTACCATGGTTAGAAAGTAGTGATGACTATCATGCATAGGTACATGATAGGGTCCCCATAAATCAATCTGTAACAGCTTAAAGATTTTCTTTGTAGTTGTAGTGCTTTCTGGGAAGGGCATTCTTGCTTGTCTAGCTATAGGGCATATGGTGCAGGCAAAAAGTTGTCTGGCAAAATATTTCATGGGTATTGTTGAGATATTCTTCATCTTTACAAAGGGCACATGTCCTAGCCTAGCATGCCACAAGAGTTCATCATTAGTGTGATGGGCAGAATTAGCAACAAAGGAATTAGAAATATCAATACCACAAGATTCTTTATTGCATGTTTTAGCGATTTTACAATGGGATACAAAGTTTGAAACTCACATGCAGCTAGACTTTTCTTGTACTTGTTTGACGAAGTAAAAGACAAATACTCAAAAGGTATAGACAGACACCTTGAAGAAAAACATTCACTGACTTGATATTAAACATTACTGTTATGGGATGAGGCACAATTGTGGCATTTGGAACATAGGTAGTATAGTCTAGTCTTGGCTCTACCAAGTTCCAGAGGGCTCTTGCAATAGATAGGATAAGATATTAACACTTACTATCCCTTTAAGTTGTAGGCTAAACAATGAACAGATATCAGATTAAACTTGAAACTAGGCACAAATAACACATTGTATAGAGTTGAAACTGGATTTAAACATGCATCCTTAATTTGAGATACTCTGACTTTGTATCCATTAGACAAGGTGACTAAGAAAGGATATGGAAGGTTTTTAATGTTTTTAAGGTTTTCTTTGTTGTAGGGTAATATGGTATCATGCTCTTGAGTCTATAATCAAAGAACCAGAAGTTAATCTTACATATTTACATGACAAATCACCTATTTCATCAATGGAAGAGCAGCAAGCAAGTATACCTACTAGGTTTATACCACTCAACATGTTTCCTACACCATCACCTCTATTCCCAACCTGCAAAGTTCCTAAGAGATTAATTAGGTGCTCATATTGATCCTTAGTCAGGTTCACAGGCACTTTTCCCTTTACATCATCACTTTCTTCACATTGACATCCTTCAGCCTCAGAGCTGTGTACATGTGCAGTAGATGCTGAGCCTTTACCTTTATAGAACCTTGAGCCTAGTAGATATCCATTTAGTTTGTAGTACCTTTCCTTGGTATGTCCGAGTGCAGAACTCACAAACATATTTGATCTACTTTGTTTGTGTGAGTCTCCAGAACCCGAACTTCCTCTAAACATCAGATTGTCAGGACAACTAGAGCTACTAAGACCTTTGTATGAGTTGTAGTTTGTCCTGAAAGGTTTGGTTCCTTCACCATTGTAAGTTATAATAGATGCATTCTGGGAAGTGGATTCCAGAATGGTTTGGTTATGAGGCTTTACTTCTCTTTGTTTTTCTTCTTTCAGAACTATAACAAATGTTTGTGCCATGCTTGACAAGACATTCATCATTAGTATATTGCCTCTTATAGCTGTGTAAACTTCATTGAGTCCTATCAGAAAGTGTATGAGCCTTCTATCCTACTTAACCTTATACATCTTCACTTTTCCACCACATGTGCACACATATGTGCATTGAGAACCAACATCATTAGTATTCATTTCTTCCCACAACTTCTTCATTTTGGTGTAGTATCCAGTGACATCCAAACATCCTTGTACTAGATCATTTATTTCCTTTTGAAGCTGATATAGCTTGCACCTATTCGTTGATCATACTTATCATCCAATTCCTTCCAAAGCTCTTTTGCATTGTTGACATATTGTAGACTGTCCCTTAGATCAGGTGAAAGAGAATTCAGGATCCATAAGGTTACCATATCATTATACCTTTCTCATTGTGCAAGTCCTGGATCATCTAGACTTGGCCTCATAACTTTTCCATTGATGAAACCTATTTTGTTCTTCACAGATAGAACCCTAAGAATAGCTTTTCTCTAGGATCTATAGACAGATCCATCAAACACTGAAAGAATTAAGGTTTTGTGGTGGTGGGAAAACATAGGCAGCAAAAGCTTTTGAGGTGAGAGTATGTAGGCAACAACAATAACAACAAATGCAGATTAACAATAAAATGTAATTTGAAGAACAACAACAAACACAAAACAATAGCAAATGTAATTTGCACTTCAGATTTGAATGCAATCCAAATGGGTGATGAAAGAAATGAGCTCAAGGGAGCCTTCCTCTGATACCATGAGGAAAATCTAGCAAACCGAGTTGATTTCCTCCATAAATGGAGGTATAGTTCAGAGAATACAAAAGTGAAGTATGAGGGAATAATGTTGAATTCTGATTCTTGAAAGAATAATACACTATTAAGTGATATATATACACACACAATAACACTAATTGTATAATGGAACATTCTAGCAACTATTCCTAACTAACTAGTAACAAACTCAACTATCTACATAACTACCAAACTAACTTCAACAAACTAATTACATGTTCAACTAACTAACCATGTACAAATCATGATTGTTAGTACACCAATCTCGTCACAAAAAACTTCAATAATAACTTAAACTAATAGTCTCAACAGAACCATTCCACACATGATGGTACTTAGGATAGACTCTATAAATATAAAGGTACAACAAGTGTTGAAGAGCATGATAATCAATGTGTACTCAACAACATTGATGACCGACTCTAAACTAATGTGATAGTAGTTGTTTGTCTTGAAAATACTTTCATACTTTAATGGTTATTAGTTGTAACACTCCAAAATAGTCTAACTTAGGAAAACTAAGACATTCAAAAAAAAATCTAGTTCTGTAGAAGTTGGGTTTCTATGAAAAAATCTAGTTCTAAAGAATTTGAGTTTGTTTTAATGAAATTTACAGCCCATAAAAGTGTAACATCCGATAAAATTACCAAAATACCCCTAAAGGAGAGATGTATGAATAACGCATTTTCTCAAATTTTGAAGCCAAATCCGAGGTTAGAAATGTGATCAGGATGAAAAATGGTGCGGGGAAATGAACTCAGTTAATTTTTAGAGCAACTAGATGAAAAGATTTTTTGATGCAAAAATAATTTCCAATGAGAGTACACGATAGGTGTGCGACGCATACCTAACACGGAGTTACACTTAGACTTGGTCCCAAAATTTTCTATGGGATTAGAAAACTTGATTGAACAATTTTCAGCAAAAAACCCCAAGATTATACCATGTCCGCATCGCAAACCATGTTCCCCGAGGTGAATGTTTTTTTGATTTTTTTGTGAGGGGCGTTCCAGACCATTCCCAACCACTCCTAAACTTAAAACACGATCTAAAAGGGTCGTTTTGAGCATAAAAAGGATTTTAATCCATACTCCTAAATCCTTTTCTAATTCTAACAAAGACTGGGGATAAAGAAAAGAGAAGAGGAACGAGAATTCGAGAGGATTGAGAAGAGTTCCTACGAGAATGAGTATCAAAGCTTCACAACAGGTATGTAATGATAAACTAAAATATGGGAATGCTCTTCTATGTGCGCCCGCTAATGGTAATAGAGGAGTTAAAAGTATAATGAATCTACATATATGTTTCTTGAATATTCTCTTACAAATTATATATATTACAAGTATTTTCACATGTTGATGATCACTATAAACTTGATTTCCTGAATTAAATACTTTTCATGAGTCATTGTATAACCCTATATGTTATTTTGTGAAAGCATCCGCGAATAAACTTAGGAATGGAGTCTAGAGCTGTCAGGACCCAATCCTAGGGCCTAGACATGACATGGTGAATGGGAACCTGAAGGGACCCCAAACAAGCCTCTTAGCATATTATTTACACATCTTTGGTCATAGAAGCAATTAAACAACAACAAGAGAGTAAAAATAAGGATAAAGGGACCAAGGGAAGTTTTAGATAACCATAAACAAACAAGAGTCAAGAACATAGCATAATTATATCACTTGTCCAACAACACATCTATATAGACTTGAGCGGGGGCCAAAACACTTTCCGGGCTCACTCTCATAGTATCAAGAGATCAACATAAAGAAATAACATAAGCAAGAGTAATATAGCTAGTGTCCCCAAAGTTGAGGACTCACCAAAGCTTATCTTCAAGATATCACAACTAGCCACATGGAGGATGATTGTGAGGAGCTTTGGTTCCTACATGGTAACATCATATTGGCATAGAGTATATGGTAGTATGCTTGAATGTACTTAGTATATAGGATGCAATGCAACATGAGATAGGCAACATAGTCAAAATGTATAATCATAAGCAAAGGATAGTATATTAATAACATGGCATGCATGATCAATGCTTGAAGTAAAACATACTTGTATAGGACATAATACATGTGTAGGAAGAGACCATTATCATAGAACAAACAAATTAATACTTGGAATCCAAGGCATACCACCTCCTTGCAAGGTGATTGAGGTATCTACCGCTCAATTGGTAGTACGGGCTTACCACCCCCCGACAAGGAGAATGAGGTATCTACCCCTTAACATGGTAGTACGGGCTCACCACCCTACGATCAGGCAATTGAGGTATCTACCCTTTAACTTGGTAGTACAGGCTTACCACCCCTAATAGGCGATTGAGGTATCTACCCCTCAACATGGTAGTAAGGCCTTACCACCCCTTGACAAGGCGATTGAGGTATCTAGCCCTCAACATGGTAGTACGGGCTTACTACCCCTTGAAAGGGCAATTGAGATATCTATCCCCTAATATGGTAGTATGGGCTTACCACCCCCTGACAAGGCGATTGAGGTATATACCCCACAACATGGTAGTATAGGCATAACACCCCCCAACAAGCTGATTGAGGTATATCACCCTAACAACAAGGTGTGGTCAACTTGCAATGCCATAGATACTTTTCATAAAATCATCACTTACAAAGATTCCTTTCTTTATCATAAAGTCATTTGACTCATCAGTCATATAATAGATCATCAATAACTCAAAAATCCATAACCAGACATTTTATCAAACACTTGGTGGGTGTGTAATGCTAGTTAAAAATCATGCAATTCAAGAGTAAAATCATGTGAGAAAACTTAATATAAATCAAGCCACCAACACTTGGTAACACTCCCATGCATGATACATTGAAACCATTCATCAATTCTCATAATTGATCATAGATTCGTAGCTCAAAATATGCTTAAACAATTAACATTTCATAAAATGCCAACATAGTTTACAATCAAGTTCATAATAAGAGATACTCATAGATAATTCAATTTGAAAACATGCAATTAACATAAAAAGGAAAGTTGAGCACTATGGGTGAAAGGACCCAATGGTTGAAACCCACATACCTCAACTTTGGGGATTTCCTTGATGAAGATTTGAATGAGAACTTGAAGTTTGACT
>DF360280.1:22482-48388 GCA_000787875.1 Solanum virginianum | reverse complement strand
TGAAAATGAGTTTGGGACACTTGAATTTGGATGAAATATTTGGCTAAGTGTTAGAGATTATTTTTTAGAATGTCTTGAATGATGTGGGGTTGAAAAATGACTAAGTATAGGTGTTTTTTCTCATGAAAAGGCATAAGCATAAGACCCCAAGGCCTTGGACCGAAATAGAAAAAATTGGCAACAAAAAACACTAATCTGCGCCCTTGCCACATTGCGCCAGGGGCGCAAATCCTTACTATATTTTGTAAATTTTGGAAAACAAATTCTTGCTACAGTTGCTCTAAATTTGGGGTTATACCCATTTCCCACTCAATTTTTCCCCTTGATCACTAATATGAAGTCAAATTTTCAATATCACGTATGAATTTTGAGATATATGGAAATTATGATTATGGGCATTTTTGAGGCACATTTGGGGCACTTTTGGGGCATTTCAATATCTTGCTCTATGGAACATTTGTCCCTGAATGTCAATAAAACATATATAAGAGAAGTAATCAATATGTTTTCAACCCAGCATATGAATGCAACAAATGCATTTACACATCATTTTCAAAACCTCATCATAAGTGTCAAAATCACCATAAACTTGTTAACATAAACATGAATGCATGCAAATGATATAAGAACTAAAACTTAAGACTTGGAATCATATAGAGGACTTAAATAAGTATCTTAGGCTTGAGTAGAATGGAAGAAGTAGGGATATCACCTTTTCATGTCCACCTCGGATTCCCATGTGGCACTTTCAACTTGTTGGTTTCTCCAATGATCTTTGACAGAAGCTACCTCCTTGTTCCTCGACCTCTTCAATTGTCTATCCAAAAATTTCTACTGGAACCTCTTCGTAAGTCAAATTATCTTCAACAACACCCACAACATCTAAAGTCACAATAGCACTTGGGTCACCTATATACTTCCTCAACATAGACACATGAAAGACTGGATGAACCATATTCATATCATTGGGCAACTCCAACTCATAGGCCACCTTACTAATCATCATTAACAGACCCACAAATCTTAGACTCAATTTACCCTTTTTACCAAAATGAACCACTCCCTTCATGGGTGAGACCTTCAAATAGACCCAATCACCAACCTTAAATTCAAGATCCCTTCTCCTCACATTGGCATAGGACTTTTGTCTACTTTGGGCTATCTGCAATCTTTCCCTTATCAACCTCACCTTCTCTATGGCCTCCATAACCAAATTCGGGCCTAACAAAGCCATCTCCCCCACCTCAAACCATCCAACCGAGGACCTACAACATCTACTATAGAGAGCCACAAAAGGATAAGATGTTCATTCTAACTACCCTTAAACTCCAAAACACAAGCTCTAAGCATATCCTCAAGAGTTTGGATAGGTCTTTCAGTTTGGCCATCTGTTTGAGGGTGAAAGGCCATTCTAATCTTTACCTTAGTACCAAGACCTCTTTGGAAGGACCTCTAAAAGTGAGAAGTGAATTGAACACCATGATCCGATATGATAGAAAAAGGCACCCCATACAATCTAACCAACTCATGAATATACAATTTGACATAATCTTCGGCACTATTTGTATTTTTGACCAGTAGAAAATGAGCCAACTTTATCATTCTATCAACAATAACCCACATAGAATCAGAATGCTTTCTAATCTTAGGCAATCCAACCATAAAATCCATGTAATTTTCCTTCCACTTCCAAGTAGGAATCTCTAAATCTTGGGCTAGGCCACCCAACCTTTGATGCTCGGCTTTAACTTATTGGTAATTGTGACAACTAGATACAAATTTGGCAATGTATCTCTTCATGGCACCTCACAAAAACACTTCCCTCAAATCTCTATACGTCTTTGTAGAATCGGGGTGAATAGAATAGGAAGAATTATGAGCCTCATCTAAATTCTTCTTTCTCAAGTCATCAACACTAGGCACACACAATCTACCTTGGTACCTAAGGGCACTATCTCCCCCTTGGTAGCAAACCTCCACCTTACCATCTCTCATCAAGGTCTTAAATTCTAACACAATGGGGTTAAGATCTTGCTTTTCCTTCACCTCCTCAATCAACGAAGATTTAGAACCATCAACAACCACAATCCCACCATTGTCAATTTTATCTAACCTAACCTCCAATCTAGCCGACCGATGGACCTCCCTAGCCACTTTCTTGCCACTATCATCAACATGAGTTAGGCTACCCATAGACACCCTACTTAGAGCATCGGCCACAACATTAGCCTTACCGGGGTGATAATGTACACTCATATCATAATATTTAAGAAGCTCTAACCATATTCTTTGTCTCAAGTTGAGATCTTTTTGAGGGAACACATATTGAAGGCTTTTACGATCGGTAAACACATCAATATGAACCCCATTCAAATAATAAGGCCAAATTTTCAAAGCAAATACCATGGTGGTAAATTTAATATCATGAGTAGGGTAATTCATTTCATGCTCCTTAAGTTGTCTAGAGACATACACTATCACCTTACCATTTTGCATCAAAACACAACCCAAACTAATCCTTGAGGCATCACAATACATAACAAACCCTTCCAACCCATCCAGTAGAGACAAGATAGGAGCGGAGACAAGCTTATCTTTCAAAGTTTGGAAACTCCTTTCACACTTATTGGTCCGCAAAAAATTTTCCTTCTTTTGGGTCAACTTAGTCATGGGAGAAGCAATAGAAGAGAAACGACTAACAAACCT
Organism: Solanum virginianum; assembly: GCA_000787875.1. Classification (NCBI taxonomy): domain Eukaryota; kingdom Viridiplantae; phylum Streptophyta; class Magnoliopsida; order Solanales; family Solanaceae; genus Solanum; species Solanum virginianum. The sequence continues at coordinate 45,682 of DF360280.1, read as the reverse complement.
CCAGTAGTAACCGCCAAACACAAGAAACTTCTAATATCAGATGGGGTTAAAGGTCTAGGTCAATGTCTGCTCACTTTTATCTTTTTAAGATCCAACTTAATACCATCACCCGACACCACATGACCTAGAAAGACAACCTCTTTCAACCAAAACTCATATTTTTCATATTTAGCATATAACTTCTCCTTCGTCAAGATTTGCAACACCATTCTTAAGTGACCGATATGTTTCTCCTCACTATGGGAATAGATCAGGATATCATTAATGAAAACCACCACAAACAAATCAAGGTAGGGTTTGAAGACCCTATTCATAAGATCCATGAAGATATCCGATGTTTTGGTCAACCCAAAAGACATAATCACAAATTCATAGATCCCATATCGAGTCCAAAAGGATGTCTTGGGAATGTCACACTCACTTACTTTCACTTGATGATACCCGGACCGAAGATCAATCTTAGAGAAGTGACTAGCCCCTTGAAGTTTGTTAAACAAATCATCAATCCTTGGTAGGGGATACATATTCTTGATGGTGACTCTATTAAGTTGTTGGTAGTCAATAAACATTCTAAGGGACCCATCGTTCTTCTTCATGAATTACACCAGTGCACCCCAATATGGTTGACTAGGCCTAATAAAACCCTTCTCCAACTAATCCCTCAATTGCTCCTTCAACTCCTTTAACTCCACTAGGGCCTATGGTAAGGGGGAATCGAGATGAGTGGAGTATCGGGAAGGAGGTCCATACCAAATTCTATTTCCCTTTCAGTAGGGTCTGTTAATGCATACACATCAAAATCAAAGACTTTTAACATACCAGTGATGATGTTGGGCACCTCATCTACCCTTTATCTCCCTTGAAAAGCATAGAACCTATTTTACCTTGTTCCGTCAACTCCTCTGTAGCCATACAGTAAGGGGGAATAGAGATCGGTTGAGTATTGAGGAGAAGGTCTATGCAAAATTCTATTTTCTTTTCGAAAGGAAAACCAGGAAGGTCATTTCGGAACACATCAAGAAACTTATTTACCTCCGGAACTGACTCTATGGAAAGGAATTTAGACTCCATATACCTGACGCTAACAAGATGGTAAAGACACCCCTTAGAGATCAACTTACGGGCTTTAATACAAGAGATGAATCTACCCTTAACCAGCACATCTTGACTTTCCCACTTAAAGATGGATTCATTTAAAAATTAGACCCTACGGGTTCTATAATCAATAGAAGCATAGTAGGTATGCAACTAATTCATCTTAAGAATGACATCAAAATCGACCATGTCTAACTCAAAAAGATCACAAGGCAACACTTTATGCAAGATGCAAATAGGACAACTGCTATAAACTTTCCTAGCAATAATAGATGCACCAATAGGAGTAGACACTTTATATGACTCATGCAACAACTCGGGGTCAACATAAAACTTTTGGGCAACAAAGTGGGTAACAAAAGCAAGAGTGGCACCCAGATCAATCAATGCATACATGTCAAAGTAAAAAATTTTCAACATACCGGTGGCGACATTGGGGACTTCATAAACCCCTTGCCTCCCATGAAATGTATAAAATCAATTATGCCTTGGGTCACCATCTTTTCGGCCACCTCTCCCCAATGGAACCACATTAGCACATTATAGATGTACCTCTTTGACTTTGTTGTGATCTCGGGGGTAATCCACCTTTTGGTGACCCACTTCCCTACAACCAAAGCATGTATTAGTATCTCCTAAGTATGGGCCCCTATGCCTCTTACCACACCTAGAACACACCTCATTAGGAACCACAACACCAACAACTTAGGGCCTTGGGAAGTTATTGGCAAACCCCCTATTGGAAGCATGAGAGGACCCTTGGCCTTGGTGGATCCGGATATCCTTTTGGAACTTGCCTTCAAAACGATCTATCTTAGCCTCATGGTCCCTCTTCTTCCTCAACTTCTTACCCTCCATTTTCTTGGCAAAGGTCATCAAACGTGAAAAGTCCATGTCACCAATCAACATGGTGGATCGACACTCTTCACTAACCAAGTCGGACAAACCCATCATAAATTTATTCATTCTAGATCTTGAGTCGGCCACCAAGTGTGGAGCATATTTTGAAAGTTTGGTGAACTTGAGGTTATACTCTCTCACTCATTAACCTTTGTCTCAAATTCATAAATTCCACCAACTTAGCTTTCCTAAGTTCAAGGGGGAAGGACTAATTAAGAAAGGCCACCTTGAACTCCTCCCAAAGTACCACATAGCCAACTCTCTTCTCTTCCTTCCATTGGTTGTACCATATTTGTGTTATCCCCTTGAGTTGGTAGGCCGCCAACTCTGCCTTTTCCTCCGGCCTCATACCCATGATGGACAAAATTTTGTAAACCGTATTAATGAACTCTTGGGGGTCCTCACTCACCTTTGACCCATGGAATTTTGGTGGATTTATTATCACGAAGTCACTTACCCAAGAGTCTGGTGTAGGAGCATGAGGGGCTTGGGCCCCTTCGATGGATAGATTAGCCACAACTTGTGCAAGCAAGGAGAAATCATCCCTAAGCTCTCCATTCGCCTGTTGCTCCTCAATCGTGCGGGCTTATTTTCCCCACATGTTAGGCATGATATAACATTAGCAAAGAATAATCGTTAGGGGAGGGAAGCTTACTTTAACTCTATAGCACGAGTTTGAACATGAAGAAGGGAAATAATTCCTAAAACATCTCAAAGCCTCCTACAAATAGTTGTGGTGCACAATACAACCATGAATAAGACTCTAATCAATGTGGTATGTTGGACTCCGAGGATCTAACAACTTAGTGCTCTTATACTAATTTTGTCATGACTTAAGCCTAGGGCCTAGACGTGACACGACGAATGAGGAACCCGAACGGACCCCAAATAAGCTTTTTTTCTTTTCATTACACATCATTGGTAGAGGAATCATTTAAATGATATACAAAAGTATAAATAGGGCAATGGGACTAAGGGAAAGCTTGCATAACATCATAATTAAGAGACAAAAGAGTCAAAACTCATATCATAGGTACATAGCATATCCACTAACACCTCTACTACATAGATAAAGTGGGGGCCAAGACAAAGCAATCGAGCTCACCCTTATAGCTAAAGTAAACAATAAAGAAGAATGTCTCAATACACAATAAGAGAAAATTAGACTAAGATCCCCAAAGTGGAGGACTCACCAAGTAGCTTGAATCGTACAAGACTAGCCACATGGAGGAGGAGGATGATCAACTTGAGCACTAATTCTACATGGTGACATCATGTAGGCATAGAGTATGTATAGTATGTTTGAATGTACTATGTAGGATACAATGCAACAATAAGAAGACATCATAATCACAATGCATAAAGATAAGCAATAGATAACATAGTAGCAATATGACATGCATGACCAATTCTTAAGTAAAACACGCTTACATAGAATAGAACATATGAGTAAGAATAGACCATTAGTATTGGTGGATCATCAAACCCTACCACTCTTAGTGATTACAGTACAAACCCCATTAATAGGTTGGTGAATCATCACACTCTACCACCCTTGGTATCGGAGTACAAACCCCATGATAAGTTGATGGGTACAAACCCCCAACAAGGTTGGTGGATCATCGCACCCTACAACCCTTGGTACTGGAGTACAAATCCCCCAATAGGTTGATGGGTACAAACCACCAATAAGGTTACTCAGCGCATAACCCCCCATGTAGAGCATGGTCACATTCCAACACTATATAGAGAGCACCATATACATGTATTCATTTCATCATCATTTCATCATATCACTATCATATACCATTATTATATAGTCATTCATCTCACAAGACATGCATTGGACCTTCAATTCCTCAAGAAGCCATAACTGAATATTTTATCAAACACTTAAAAGGTGTGTAGTGCTAGTGTAAAACCATGCATTTTAAGACTAAAATCATGCTAGAAAATTCAATGTAAAACCTTCAATAGATACTCTGTAACACCCTTAAGCAATTTACATCAAAACCATTCACCAAATCTTACAATAGACCTTGATTTCATAGCTCAAAATATAGCAAAACAATCACAATTTTATGAGCTTCAACATAGTGTGCAATATTTTTCATAATAAGTTAGACCCAATTGTAAATGAACTTTAAATCATGCAAATTAGAGTAAAAGGAAGCTTGGGTATCATGGGTGAAAGGCACCCATGAAAGAAACCCACATACCTTAGCTTTGGAAGAACTCTTGATGAAGATTGAAAATGGAGACTTGAAGCTTGAAAGAAATTCTTAGTTCCAGATGAGGGTTTTGGACTTGAATTTAGGAGTGAAAAATTTGGCTAAGTGTTTGAGTGAGTATTGGGGAATGTTTTGAATGATATGAGGGTGAAAAATGGTTAAGTATGGGTATTTATACGTTTGGGGACACTTAGGCCCAAGACTTTAAAGTGTTGGACTGAGTTAAAAAATAGGCACAAAATTGTACTTGTGCGTATCGCGGAAGCAACGCAGTTTGCTCACTGGAAATTGACATTTAGAAATTTTGAATTTTGATATGGTTACTGTAACATTAGGGTTAGACCTTTTTCCCCCTATTTTGACCCATGAACAAGAATATGAAGTCAGATTTTTGATATCACGCACGAATTTAAGATATATAGAAATTATAATTTTGGGCACTTTTGAGGCAAATTTTTGGGTACCTTTTTGGGTCATTTCATGGAGATGGAGACTTGAAGCTTGAATGAGAACCTCAAGATCCGGATGAGTTTTGGGATTTAAAATTTGGAGTGAAATATTTGGCTAAGTGTTTGAGTAAGTATTGAGGAATGTCTTGAATGATATGAAGATGACATATGGCTAAGTATAGGTATTTGCATGTTTGGGAACACTTAGGGCCAAAACCCAAAAGCTTTGGATCGAACTTGAAAAATTGCTCGAAGTTAACACTAAAGCGCGCCCCCTGGCACGCCGCACTTGAGGCGCGAACTGCTCACTCAGGCTGGCCTCTTTAGTGATAGTGGAGAAATAACAAGTGAATTTGCTACCATGATGCCACTTCTCTTAGTCTCATTTGTGTTGGATTTCTTTCAAGGAATTTTATCAGGTCAGATTTTTGCATTCATAACAAACGTAATACATACTAAATACTTAAATTTAGCCTTACCTGACAAGTAGGCACTCTAGCTTTGATAGTGCACATCTAAACACTTTAACTTGATCTCCAGTGACAATTTAACACTCCAACTAGAACCTATCGTGTCTCGTGGACATTCGATGCTTATGTAACGCATGAAGTTTGGAGGTGTCAAGATGATCATTTTGTAAATTGAAATGTTCAACTGATATAGCCGAGACAAGTTGAGGTTTGTTGGAAGATGAATTCAGAATTTAAATTTAATTTTTTTTTCATTCTTTCTCATATTTCTAACGATTTACTTTTCTAATTTTCTCAAAACTAGCTATTTGATTTTGTCACATTTCTGAATCATACATAACTCAGAAGGCAAAGTTCTTTCGCATCTCATTATTATATAAACTTCATAAAATAAGTTTAGGAGACCTCTTAATATGGTTTAGGCTTTAAACCATAAAACTTCAACTGAGTCGCCTTTGATATTACATATTGAAAATTAAATTTGGGTTTCAACTGAAATCATCTAACGTAGACTTCATCAATCTCTTCTCATATCATATGACTTTCTTCACAAACCCTTAGATGCTTTGAAGTATTCAATATATCAAATCATAACTAATTTGGAATTGAGTCGTAGTTGATTGATCAATTTTATTTTTTTAAATATCATTATAATATGTGATTGTAGGGTTTATGGATGGGCTCATTCCCCCGCACATTAAAATTTTACAAACTTTCTTTGTTTCAGCTGAGGACACTTGGGTCATAACCCAACACCCTTATAGATGGGATTCCTCTATTATTCAACCATTTTTAGCCCTAATTCTCCCAAGAACTCTCCAAAAATCCTCCAATCCTCACCATATTCTTGAATCACTCTAGATTCTCAAGAAATTTTATTAAAGGCTCACGAAATCAAGCAAGTCTCATCAAGTTTCCTTTATTTATTTCACGGATATAATGTATATCGGTTTTTATCCATGGGTTCTTCCACCCATGGAGATCAACCTTCCTTTTTGATAAAATTCCATGATTTCAGTTGAAACTTAATGGGTACTTCTTATTATGCATTATAAAGATCAGTTAAGTTTGATTGTGTTAAGTGTTGATTGGATTGTGCATGACCATCTATTCAAGGATATCATATAATTTGATTTATGACTAGTGAGGCTATGCATGATATGAACTATGAAAACTATGAAAGATTATGGAATTTTAAGATAGATTTCATGATATCCAAACTAAAGGTTTTACTATTATGATGGTGGGTTTTTTGAATGCATTTCAAATGATCATGTTTACTTCCTCCATGTCCATTACTCTTGCATTTCATGGTTTCAAGTCTAATTGCATACACCCACCATGTTTGACTAAATTTACATGATAAGGATTCTTATGTTAATAAATGATTATTGCATGAATTACAAGACGAGAATGTTATGATGAAATATGGGCTCCCAAACATGTATTGAACTCATGAAAAGTTCCTATGATTTATAAGCAAGATTTTGAGCCCTTATGCTATGTTCAACCCTCTTGTGAATGAATAATGCTCACTAGAAGGGGTCAACTATTTTACATGTGCTACCCTCACGTGTAAAGCAATGCCCAATAGAAGGGTTCAGGTTTATGAAATATTTTACCCTTTAGTGCAATTTAAATGCTCACTTGTAGGGGTCAAGTATATGAATGAGCTACTTTTGTCATGTTGACATATTTTTACAAGTTATTCAAGTTATGATTACACTTATGATTATGTTAAGTATTCTATGGGACTAGACTTAGCAACTAATAAGGCTTAAGATGGGGGCTCATGCCAAGGTATCCTTATATAAAGTCTTGGTCTCATAATTTTGTGTCAACATAGGATACTATTCCCTTAAACGATCTTTTACTAGTAGATCAAACTAGGTCAAGTTATCCACTACGGTGGAGTATGATTTACCTTGGCAAGTAGACCTCTCTTTTTTTGGTGTTAAGGTAACATCGAGACTCCATATAGTAGCTCACATGGATTTATATATTGCTTAAGGTGTAATGACCCCCAATTAGGAGCCTATGAGTGCAAAAGTATGGGCCTGAAAAATGATGTAGAGTCATTGTATGAGGTCTACTTATGGTTTGGAGGAGTTATGGCCAATAGGTTGATCCTTAAACATGAAATATCAGGAAGGGAAAAAATTTCCAAGTGTTGGGTAACCCATGTACCCCTTTGACGGCCCTAGAAAGGTTTACGTATCATAGATAGGTTCGTAGGTAGAAAGCATTGACTTGAAGGTAATTTGAGTATTCAGAAAAGTGATCTACATGTTACCAGCATGGTCCATAGAAGCATATACGATCTGTAGAATCCTTGTGGATGGGGTCCAAGAAAATGAAAAAAATGGCTATGTGTGTGGAAGGACTCTATAAGTTCAACCATGAGCTGTATCCAAAAGGATGAACTGTAAGATGGTTTTATGATTTTGAATCCAGCAAACCTTTCTAAAAGAGAAATTGTGATGTAACTAAATTAGGGGTGGCTAGGGGATGTGGATGGCAACATTTGGTTATGTTCATCAACTTGGCAACATTCTATTTTATTGGCATGCCAATATCTTTGCTCCTTGCTTTCAAATTCAAACTACATGCAATGATTTTTATGAGGGGTAATTTTGTAATTTTTGTCATTTCTATTCCTAAACTATGTCGTTTTGAGGGAAAAAGTGACCCTAAACCAGCCTTAACATCATGACCCAAGGCTAGGGCCTAGACGTGACACGGTGAATGGGGAACTCGAATGAACCCCAAACAAGCCTCTTAGCATATCACATACACATCCTTGGTTGCGAAAGCAAATAAGATGACGAACAAGTAATAATAGGACACAAGAGAAGCAGGTCCAAGAGAGTCTTTCATAATAACATAAGCATAAAAGAGTCAAGCTCAATACATGAGGTTCACATCCAAAGACACCTCTATTAATAGATAGAGCGGGGGCCAAGACGTCTCCCGAGTTCATCCTCATAGATCAGTATCCAAAAATATTAGATAAAGTCTTAACATAGGCATGAAATAAAATAGATATTATCCCCGGATATGAGGATTCACCAACAACTAACTTCAACGATCCAGCTAGCCATGTAGAGGATGAAGATCAATAGGAGCTCCAGCTCTAACATGGTGATATCATGTAGGCATAGAGTACGTGTTAGTACTTAGAATATACTAAATATGCAGGGTGCATTACAACAAGATTCATAAGCCATAATAACTAAGATACATAATCATAATCAATAAATATGAGCTCAATATTACATGTATAATTAATGCTTAAGTTTAGACATGCATAAGAATAATTATACTTGCATAACTTGTTTAACACAATAAAGTGATACGAATAGCTCAATCAAATACCTTGTACTAAAGGGTGAAGAATCTAGCATAGGTCATAACCCCTTTCTAGTAGGTAATGAAAAGTAAATGAGGGTGGAGATATAGCACAACATAGTTCATAACCCCATCATGTATATATAAAATAGTAAGTAGTATTGATTCGTACATGAGAATGAGGCATACGACATGGTTCATGACCCCTTGAGCTTTTCATGTAGACATAAGGTAGAAAGTAATATAGGTTCGTACATAAGGGTTAGGCATACAACATGGTTCATGACCCCTTCAGGTAGATATAAGATAATACATATTAATATATAGTACATGAGGGTGAGACATACAACATAGTTCATGACCCCTTCATGTAAACATTTGCCTTGTACTAGAGGGTGGGACATATGACATGATTCATGACCCCTTCTAGTATACTTCACAATTTACATGAGAAACAAACATAGAATAAGAGCTCAACAATTCACTTGTAGATCATTGAAACTTTTCATGAGTAATATATGCTTGGGAACCCATAAATTATCATAACATGCTTGTCATGTAAATTCATACAATAATATTTCATCAACACCAAGAATCCTTGTCATGTACTTTAGTCAAACAGATGGTGAGCATGGCACATGTACTTAAAATCATGGATTTCAAGTGTAAGATACAAGAGATAAGTAGGGTTAATCCATTTTAAAGTCATTCAAATCAACCCACTAACATTGTAGTAAAACCCTTATATTTTAAGAAAGTATCCTATTTCAAGATATATAGGGAAAGTAATTATTTAATATCATTATTAATCAATCCATCATGATATTATACATCATCTTTCAAAATATGGACATGGGAGCATGAAATCCATCTTATCAAGCAAAAACCTTTATAGCTTTTCATCTTATCATGAAAACCAACTAAACACATAAGTTCCTTCATAGCTTTTCATAGGATCATAGAGAACACAACTTGAATATCATAAAATCCATCATGATATCAAACCCCAACAACATTTCGCATAAAAGATCTTGTAAAACCCATATAGGGGACATATGCATAATGAATAATAATATCATCATAAACAAGAGTTCATAAATACCTCTAAAATAATCCATAAATACATAAATACCTTATAATATTTTACTTCATGATAATGCACAATTATAAACCATAATAGATTGCATAGTAATAATACCATATTCAAGAGTTCATAAAATAACCATAAAGATTCTTATACTTCATATAGTAGGAGAAGAAGAATAGTTAGACTTGTGGGAAGGAAGGTTCCCATAATCAAACTCACATACCTAAACCTTAGAGTTCTTAAAGAAAGATTTATGGAAGACTTGAAGTTTGACTTAGGTTTTTGAAATTCCAAATGTGCTCTTGAGATTCTTGAAATTGAATGGGGGATTGGGTGATATTTTTGGAGGGAATTTGAGAGGGTTTTAGAGTTGAGAAATGGTTAAGGAAGGGGTTTTCCTGTTTAAATAGGCATTGGGTTATTAGACAAATGCCCTTGGAGGAAATAAGAAAAACAGGGGGATAAAACTGCACTAGTCCACGCCCTAGGCGTGAAGCAGACTAAGCAAGAAGGGCCTTCCAATACTAAGGCGTGCCCCAGGCGTATCGCGGCCTAGGCACGTAGGCCCACTATCTCGGCTTCCCATTGCGAAAATTAATTTTTGCTACCAATTTTCTAAAATTTAGAGGCTATACTTTTCCAACAAAACTTTTTCCTTGAACAAGAATATGAAGTCAAATTTACTAAATCATGCACGGATTTTGAGATATTCGAGAAATACTCTTATGGAGCATTTCGAACACATGAGGGGTGTTACAATATCTCCCCGTTGGGAATATTCGTTCCTGAATGTCAAAGAAACATACGCAAGATGAGAAATTAGGAGACTTTCAGTCAGACATGAATGCAACATAATACACTTAATATTATTCTTAAAAAGTTTCACACGTGTGCATCAAAAATCACCAAAACTTGTCACATGAACATGTATGCATGCAAAAATGACATGAGGGATGGAACTTAAGATTTGAAACAATAAAAAGGACTTTGTTTGTTATCTTAGACTTCTATAGAGTGCAAAACATATGGATATCACTTCTTCATGTTGGCTTCGACCTCCCAAGTGGTACTTTCAACTTGTTGATTCTTCCAAAGGACTTTGATGCTTGTCACATCTTTTTACTTAACCTCCTTACTTGTTTATCCAATATTTCCACCAAGAACTCCTCATAGGACAAGTTACCTTCCACTACACTCATACTTCTAAAGGTACTATAGAACTTAGGTCACCGACACACTTCCTCAACATGGATACATGGAAAACCGGATAAACTATACACACTTCCATAGGCAACTCTAATTCACAGGTAACCTTGCCAATCCTCCTCAAAATTCTACAAGGCCCTACATACCTTGGGCTCAATTTGCCCTCCTTGCCAAATCGAACAATGCCCTTCATTGGTGAAAGCATCAAATATCAATCATCTACACAAAACTTAAGATCTCTTCTCCTCATATTGAAATAGGACATTCGCCTACTTTGATCCATCCTCAACCTTTCCCATATAAGCCTCACTTTTGCCATGGAATCCATAAATAAACTCAGTCAAATCAAAGCCATCTCATCAACCTCATCAAGATGCCTCCCTAAAATCTCTATACATCTTTGCAAAATAGGGAAGAATAGAATAGGATGAATCATGTGTCACTTTCAAGATCAAGTACCTCAACCCAGTCAATATCAAAAATGGCACAACCTACTTGATACCTAAGGACACCATCTCCCCCTTGGGAGAAAACCTCCACCCTTCCCTCCTTCACCAACTTCAATTCTAACAAAGCGGGGTCAAGGTCCCGCTTAGATTTTACTTCTTCAATCAAGGAGGAATTAGAATAATCTATAACCACCATCACTCCATCTTTCGACCTCATCTAGCCTAGCTTCTAACTAAGCCAAACAATGGACTTCCTATTCTTGAGATTCACTTTGACTCCCTCACCTTACACCACATGCCCAATTAGTTGTAGATTCTTTTAATCATAACCCATTTTTATCAAACTTAGCATACAACTTCCCTTCCGTAAAGATGCGCAACACTACCCTCAATTGATTCATATGCTCTTTTTCACTCCGGAAGTAAATCAATATGTCCACTATGAAGACCATGACAAACATGTCAAGGTAGGGTTAAAGACCCTATTCAAGAGATCCATAAACACCGTTGGTGCATTAATTAATCCAAATGACACCGCCACAAATTAAAAACGGCCATACCTAGTTTGGAAGGCCATTTTGAGAATATCACACTCTTTCACCCTTACTTGGTGGTATCAAGACCGAAGATCAATCTTAGAAAAATGAATAGCCTCTTGTATTTTATCAAATAGGTCATCTACCCTTGGTTGAGGATACTTGTTCTTTATAGTGACCTTGGTAGTCCATGCACATTCTAAGTGAGCCATCTTTCTTTCTTAGAAACAACACCGAGGAACTCCAACATGACTTGCTAGGCCTTATGAAACCCTTCTCCAACAAATCCTTCAATTGGTCTTTCTACTTCTTCAACTCCGCTGGGGCCATACGGTAAGGAGGAATGGAAATGGGTTGTGTATAAGGGAGGAGGTCTATGCCAAAGTCTATTTTCCTTTCGGGAGGAACACCAAAAAGCTCATGGGTAAAGACATCAAGAAACTCGTTGACCACTGATACCGAATCAATAGGAAGGACTTTAGACTCAACATCTCTAACCCTTACAAGATGGTAAATGCAACCTTTAGAAACCAATTTTCAGACCTTAAGATAAGAGATGAACCTACCTTAAACCACCGAATCATGGCCTTCCCACTCAAAGATGGGTTCATTAGGAATTTGGAACCTAACTTTACAAGTTCTACAATCAATGGAAGCATGATATGTATGTGCCCAATCCATCACATGAATATTGTCAAAATCCACCATCACAAGTTCAACAAAATCACAACGCAAGACTTTATGCAATATACACATAGAATAATCCCTATAGACTCTTATAGAAATAATGGACCCACTAACGGGGGTACACTTTATAAAGTTCACACTGTAATTGGGGACACACATGAAATATAAAAGCAACTAATGGAGAAATGAAAGAGAGAGTGGCACTGGAATCTAATAAAGCATACACATCATAATGAAAAACCTTTAACATACTAGTGATAACATCGAGGGTCTTATCCACCTATTGCCCTTCCTAAAAATTATCAAATCGATTTCCATATGAACCTTCTCCTAAGGTTTGAGCATCTTGCCCTGGCCCTGTTGAAACCACTTGACCTCGAAGACAACCTTCCTTACCTCTTTTAGCAATATAAGGACACTTGGAGATTTGGTGCCCTATATTTGCACAATCAAAGCAACCACTCGATCCTATCTGGCAAGCTCTACCATGGTTCTTCCGATACCTTGGACACTTAGGAAAGAAAATAACACCTCCACCCTTGGCACCACCTTGTGCCCTTTGAGTTTTATGAGCACTATGTCCTAGAGGACGATCATCTTTACCTTTTTGTTGAGCATATGGACATTTAACAATCTTGTGGCCCATCTTGCCATACCAAAAACATGTACCTGTGTTCCTCGGACATGTGCACACATGATTCCTTCCACATTTTGGGCATCTAGGATGAGTCACTACATTTTACAACCATGGGCTTTGGGGTTAGGCACTTATCACTAGAAAACTTTTGGTTTCGAGCATGAGAGGACCCTTGACCATGGAATTTATGATCTTGTTGGAAAAGACCACCCTTAGCACCTTGAAAACCACTATCATATCGAACTCTCTTAGCCTTCCTCTCCTTCCTCTTATTATTTGTAATCTTGGGGGCACTTGCTTGTTAGTTGAGTTGAGACGTTACAACTTTGGCCAATAGCCATAGGGCATTGCAAATCTCCGTATTTGATATGTTATTGTTTGTAAGTTGATCCGCAAGCAAGGGATTGTTACCATCTTGTCCATAATTTTGAATAGCTTAAGAAATATTATGAAATCTAATGGTCAGAAATAAGAACTAAACCTTAGATGATTTAGCTTTACCGCACCGCATGGATCATGAAGAAGTGATGCATTTCCCAAAAAACCTCATAGCCTCCTATTCATAGTTGTGGCATGCTTCATAACTATGAACAACACTCTACTCGATGTAGTGTATTGGATATTCGAGGACCATTTATAAACCTTGTGCTTTGATACTTAGCTTTTCACGACCTAAGCCTAGGGCCTAGGTATGACACGGCAAATGGGGAAACCGAAGGAACCCCAAACAAGCCTCTTAGCATATCATATACACATCCTTGGTTACGGAAGCAAATGAGATGGCGAACAAGTAATAATAGGATATAAGGGAAGCAGGTCTTAAGAAGTCTTTCATAACAAAATAGCATAAAAGAGTCAAGCTCAATACATGAGGTTCACATCCAATAACACCTCTACTAATATATGGAGCGGGGGCTAAGACCTCTCCCAGGCTCATCCTCATAGATAACTATCCAAATTTATGAGATAAAGTCTTAACATAGGCATGAAAGAAAATAGATATTGTCTCCGGATATGAGGACTCACCAACAACTAGCTTAAACTATCCGGATAGCCACGCAGAGGATGAGGATCAATAGGAGCTCAGGTTCCTATATGGTGATATAATGTAGGCATAGAGTATGCGTTAGTACTTGGAATGTAGTAAGTATGCCAGGTGCAATGCAAAAAAATTATAAGCCATAATAACTGAGATGCATAATCATAATTAATAGACATGAGCTCCATATGACATGTATAATCGATGCTTAGGTTAAGATATTCTTGGGAATAATTATACTTGTATTACTTGTTTAACACAATAAAGTGACATGAATAGGTCAATCAAATACCTTGTACTAGAGTGTGAGGAATCTAGCATAGGTTATAACCCCCTTCTAGTAGGTAATGATAAGTACATGAGGGTGGAGATATAGCATATGACATAGTTAATAACCCCTTCATGTATATATAAAATAGTAAGTAGTATTGATTCGTACATGAGGGTAAGGCATACAACATGGTTTCATGATCCCTTCATGTCGATATAAGGTAGTAAGTAGTATGCATTTGAGGGTGAGGCATACAACATGGTTCAAGACCCCTTCATGTAGATACAAGATAATACATATTAATAAGTCATAAATGAGGGTAAGACATACAACATGGTTCATGACACTTTTGTGAAGACATTTGCCTTGTATAGAGAGTGAGGCATACCACATGATTCATGACCCCTTCTAGTAGGCTTCAATATTCACATGAGAAACAAACATAGAATAAGAACTCAATAATTCACTCGTAGATCATGGAATCTCTTTATGAGTAATACATGCTTTGGAACCCATAAATTATCATAACATGCTTGTCATGTAAATTCATACAATAATCTCTTATCAACATCAAGAATCCTTTTCAAGTAATTTAGTCAAACACATGGTGGGCGTATGCATATCTACTTAAATTCTTGCATTTCGAGTGTAAGAGACAAGAGAGAAGTAAGATCAATTCATTTCAAAGTCATTCAAATCAACACACTAACATTGTAGTAATACCCTCATATTTTAAGATAGTATCATATTTCAAGATATATAGGAAAAAAATAATTAGTTCAAATCATTATCAATCAACCCATCATTATAATATACATCATATTTCAAAATATGGACATGGGAGCATGAAATCCATCTTATCAAGCAAAAACCTTTATTTTGAATATCATGAAAACCAACTAAACACATAAGTTCCTTCATAGGTTTTCATAACATCATAGAGAATATAGCTTGAAGATCATAAAATCCATCATAATTCCAAACCCCAATAACATTTTGGCAAAAAATTGTAAAACCCATATAGGGGGACATATGTATAATGCATATTAATATCATCATAAATAGGAGTTGATAAATACCGCTAAAATAATTCATAAATCCATAAATACCACATAATAATTTACTTTATCATAATGCACAATTATACACCATAATAGATTGCACAGTAGTAATACCATATTCAAGAGTTTATAAAATTACCATAAAGATTCTTAAAATTTATATAGTAGGAGAAGAGGAATAGTTGAACTTGTGGGAAGGAAGGTTCCCACAAACCTAAACCTTGGAGTTCTTGAAGAAAGATTAGGGGAAGACTTGAAGCTTGACTTGGGTTCTTGAAATTCCAAATGTGCTCTTAAGATTCTTGAAATTGAATGGGGATTGGGTGATGTTTTTGGAGAGAATTTAAGAGGGTTTTAGGGTTGAGAACTAGCTAAGGAAGGGGGTTTCACGTTTAAATAGGCATTAGATTATTACCAAATTCCCTTGGACGAAACAAGAAAAATAAGGAAAAAAAACTACAATGGTCCATGCCCTAGGCGCGACACACACCAGACGCCAAGGGCCTCCCAACACTAAGGTGCACCCCAGGCACGTCGTGGCTTAGGCGTGCAGCCCACTGTCTCAGCTTCCCATTACAAAATTATTTTTTGCTACAGGTCTTCTAAAATTCGAGGGCTACCCTTTTCCAATATAAGTTTTCCCCGTGAACAAGAATATCAGGTCAAATTTTTAAAATCATGCATGAATTGTGAGGTATTTGAGAAATACACTTATGGGGCATTTCAAAGCACATGAGGGGTGTTACACTTAAAGCCCTAGGTCCCTAATTAAATCCCTCATTCTTCCACATTCACAAATTTCTAAGGTAATTACTCTCTCAAGAATAGCGCAGGGCAAGAGTCAGGGTTTCCAAGTTCTTCTCAAAGGTTCATGGTTCAGTTCTCTCATGTTCTTCCAAGGTATGTGAATTGGTTTATGGTTACCCTTCCACCCATAAAGTTCCCTTTTTAGTATTTTACCTTTTCTTTAGGTTTCTTTAAGATATTATGCATGCTTATGATGATTTCATGATGTTTTATATTATTAAATGCTATTCATGATATCCTATGATATTTTATGATGTATATGCATATTTTGAGCTATTAATGATGATCCCACTGATGAGTTTTGATAATGAGAAAGTGCAGGTGTTTTTGATGGTCCTTAAAAGAGATATTTCCTTATGTTTTATGTGATTTATGATTATTCCATCATAAAGGCCTAGCCTACCTAGTTTTTAAGTAAATCTTTGCATGATTTATGATGATGATTAGGGAATTAAAGTTGAGTTTTAAAGTAAAGATTTATCAAAGATATAAGCATGTTGACAATTGCCCTGAAGATATTTAAGAAAGGTCCTTAAGACGAAAGGATAGTTCTCACCTGGTGGTTCATAAAGTTTGAGCTACTCCTATGATTGCTACTTATGAATCCATATTATATTTCAAAGATCCCATGGGATGAGTTTTCACTAAGGGGACTTGAGATTGGGATTCAGTCCGTTAGTTGAGACATGACCCATTAAATCTCAATCTCAAAGTCCCTAACTATGTGCCACCATAGGATCCTTTGTAGGCTAGGCTAGTGGACCCATGTAGGCCATGTGTATTATTAAGATGCAGACAAAGTTGATAGAGATCCACCCAACAAGTGGTGTCCTTGTGCCGATGTAGGGGGTTATGTTGGGTTCAAATACTAATTCACTTGGTCTCATATATAGGTTAATATCTTCTCCCACAAGCTTATGATCGTATGATATATTTTCATTACATGTGATTTCTCATGCATTGACTCTTATTCATGTTGAGCTGTATTCCTTATGCATGCTTAAGGTCACTTTATGTATCTTTTATCTCATATATACTTATATGTTATACTTGGGAATGATGGCATTGCAATTTCTATCACGACCCAAAATCAGGCCGAAACTAGAGAAAGATAACATCAATAAAAAACAATACATATAGCATAAGAATCTCCCAAAACCTGGAGTCATGAGTACAAGAGCATCTAATGTTATACTGAAGATTAAATAGAACTGTCTCAGCATAAGATACAAGTCATTTCATAGAATAATATTTGATACAAAGCCTGAAAGAAATAACTCAGAAAATCCCAAAGACCCACGATGACTCAAATTTGAAGCCTCATTAGAAGGATCTAGATGGATGAAAAAAGTCCAAAAGAGTGAATCAGCTACCCTATATAGGTCTCTGTGCTCGATCTACAGGAATGAAACAACGTATGGGTGATTACACCAAAATGTACCTAGTAGGTTCAATAGACTTGGTAAATGAAATTGAATAAGTATGCAATAAGGAAAAATCCTATCCCTGTAACCAAAAAGGTTAGTGCACCAACAAATATATATACAAATGAACTAAGGTATCATTAACAACCCATAATTCCATACATCAATAATGTAAAAGCTATACATAACTCATCAATAGATATGCTAAGTGTTTCACAGCCTTGCTATTTGCCCGCGGTCAAGATTATATAAAAAGGCCTCAACCTTGCCACCTACTCGGGGTCAAGGAGTATCACAGTGTTATGTCTGTGCCACCTGGCCATGGTCAAGTGAATATAAGATATGAAATCCCACCTAGGGGAAGACTTGAAGCTTGACTTGGGTTCTTGAAATTCCAAATGTGCTCTTAAGATTCTTGAAATTGAATGGGGATTGGGTGATGTTTTTGGAGAGAATTTAAGAGGGTTTTAGGGGGGTGATACCAAAGTGAAGCATAATTCCCTTGCCTTCTACCCCAATCAATGGATATCACAAGCCACATACAATAGCTGTAAATCAATAATACAATCCAGAAATGCATATAACATATAAAATGACATCAAAATAGAAATATTGATATATGAATCTCATCTATTGATATGCATATAGAGGATAATATAAAAAAATTTACAATTAATGCCCAAATCATCCTTCGGTCTCAAATAATCTTAATTACATCCGTAGTCAAGAATACCAATAACACCAGACCTTACTTGTCCTAATTATGCAAGAATGTCAGTAATACTGAACCTTACTCGTCCCAAATATATAAGAATATCAGTAGTAGCAGACCTTACTTATCCTAATTATACAAGAGTATTAGTAATACCGAACCTTACTCATCCCAATTATAAATATACATCTCAAGGATACCTCCATAACCATCAATTACCACTTAGGTACCCAAATGGTCTCACAAGTCTTGTATTATCACATTTAATAAAAAAATCATCATAATACACAAGATTTCATCTTGATTGAATGATGAGATCAAGGTTTTCATCACAAATCGACTTTATTAGGATCATATTTCCATCATCATCTCAATATGTCAATCTAGTTACACAAAAAAGCCATATAGTTACCACAATTACCGTATAAACATTATCAATAACTCATATCCTATCCCTAAAGGTTAGTTAAACTAACTAGATGCCATAACTGCACTCGAACAAGCTTTTAATCAACTCAAGTCTCCAAATATTCCCCAGATTGATCAATCACTATCAACAACAGACATTACGCATCAAGAAATGAAGTTTTATACTCATATTAGCACAAATGAGGCTAAAGGGCAAAATGCTCAAATTTATGGCAAAAATCTGAAGTTTTCAAATCTAGAAAATAACTTAAAAATGAAAATTGGGGACCATGGGTAAAAATCCCACTCAAATCAATCTCAAATTGAATAAAAACCAACATTTAAAGTTTGAAAATTATAGTTTAAAAATCCCCAATTTAGGTGTTCAATTTCATGAATTTAAGGATAAAATCAAGATAAAACTCATTGAAAATGATTAGTTAGTGTTAGAAATACTTACCCAACAAAATTCTTGGAAAACAATTCTTCAAAATCACCTCAAAGAGCTTGGAAGTTTGAAAAACCGATTAAAAATTATGTTTCTTGATTTTAATATGTCTAGGCGTAAAAATTACTCCACGATCACGGAGTCCTTCTTGCTAATGCAGAGACGAAACTGGTCACAACTCCATAAACATGGGATACAGTCTGTAAATGCAGAGCACAAAAGACCCAAACCCTCCACAAAGGCAGAGAAGAAACTCACCGACACTAGATATCAGCAAAACCAGCAACCCAACTTCAAATTTCCTTGTAATGACACGACGTAGGGGCTTAGTCTTCACATGGCAAATAAAATACCCAAATGCAATTCAGCCATGACTTCTAAGCACCTTAAGCATTCACAGGCGTTAAACTGAAACTTCTGCAAAAAACATGAGGGCAATGGACTATGGGCCACTTTTATGCAATAAAGCAACATTAGAAAGTAGTGAAAATAGATAACATCATTTTTGTCCATAAGGATACCACTAATACATAACAAACGGTACTAGCAGGGTCGATTTCCATCAAATAGAAAGTGAGACGACCCCAAAAAGAGCCCAAAAGTGTGCCTCGAAAGTGTTCATAATAAAAATTTCCATATATCTCAAAATCCATGCGTGATATAGAAAATTTGACTTCATATTCTTATTCAGGGGAAAAAATTGAGTGGAAAATGGGTATAACCCAGATTTTAGAGGACCCGTAGCGAAAAATGAATTTCGTAAAATTTTAAATTCCAGTGGTAGTCCATGTTAGCTCTGTAATGCGCCGCCATCGCAAAGCAGTGTATTTTGTTTCCAATTTTCTAATTTCAGTACAAGGCTTTGGGTTATTGGGCTTAAGCGTTCCTATGAGTAAAAATACCTATACTTAGTCTTTTTTCAATTCCATATCATACAAGACATTCCCCAAAACCCTCTCTAATACTTAGACAAATATTTCACCCAAATTCAAGTGTTCTAATCTCATACTAGATCTAAGAATTTCATTCAAACTTCAAGTTGTCAATCAAATCTTCATCAAGGAATTCTCCATAGTTGAGGTATGTGGGTTTCAATCATTGGATCCTTTAACCCGTGGTGCCAAACCTTCATTATGGGTCTTACTTATTATTAATTTTGTTATGACCTATGTTAGGCTTTCATGAAAGTATGACTATTTAAGTATGTTTTGAGCTATGAAGGTATGATCTATTTTTAGATTTGATGAAGGGTTTCAATGTATATTGCATAAGGGTATTGCCAAGTGTTGGTGGGTTGATTTGCTTCAAGTTTTCTTGCATGATTTCACTCTTAAATTTTATGATTTTATACTAGTACTCCACACCCGCTAAGTGTTTGATCAAATTTCTGATTAAGGTTTCTTCAGTTGTTGAAGATCTAATGCATGGTATTTGAGATAAGTGACTTTATGATGATGAAATAAATGCATATACGAGTTTTTATCATGGAAAGTATGTGTAGTATTGCAAGTTGACCATATCATAGATGAGGGGTATGTACCTCATCCACCTTATCGGGTGGTGGCAATCCCGTACTACTATTAGATGAGGGGCATATACCTTATCTACCTTGTCGGGCGTTGGCAATCCCGTACTACCATAGATGAGGGGTATATACCTCACCCACCTTGTTGATGGTGGCAATCCCATACTACCAAAGATGAGGGGTTTGTACCTCATTGACCTACCAAGTGGGTGGCATGCCTTGGATTCCAAGTACTAAGTTGCTTGGTCTATGATGATGGTCTCTTCCTTCACATAAAATATGTTTTATATAAGTATGTTTACCTTCAAGCATCATTCATACATGCCATATTGTTACTATGCTTATCCATTGCCTATATTATGCATTTTTATTAGGTGGCTTATCTCTTGTTGCATTGCATCCTACTTATTTAGCACATTCAAACATACTAACACATATTCTATGCCTACATAATGTTACCATTTAGGAACCGAAGCTCTATTTGATCATCTTCCTCCTTCACGTGGCTAGTACCATCTCTTCAAGCAAGTTTAGTGAGTCCTCAACTCCAAGGATGATATCTTTTGTTCCTATATATGCTAAGACTCTCTTTAACTTATTTTATGCTTTTGACTACGAGGTTGAGCCTGAAAAGTTGTCTTGGCTCCCACTCAATTCTAAGTTTAGAGGTGTTATTGGAAAAGTTATGTAATGATGTTCTGTCCTTTGACACTCTTGACTCTTGTATGTTTTGAGCTATGAAGGACTACCTTAGTCCCTTTGCTCTCATTTCTATTCTCTTATTATTGTTTAATTGCTTCCACAACCAAGGGTGTGTGATGATATGTTAAGAGGCTTCTTTGGGGTTCCTTTGGGTTCCCCATTCGCCGTGTCTTGTCTAGTCCCTAGGCTTGGGTCATGACAAACTTGGTATCAGAACACTAGGTTGTTAATGGTCCTTAACATCAATAGACCACATCGATTAGAGTCTTATTCATAGATGTGAAGTGCGCCATGACTATGATTAAGAGGCATTTTGGGAAATATTTCACTTCTTCATGATCTATGACGTGCAGTAGAGCTAGGTTCTCTAGGGTTTATTACTAATATCTAACTGTTGTATTTCAGAATATATCTTAGGCTACTTATGATGGCAATATATCGAATATAAAGGTTTACAATGCTCTATAGGTGTTGGCTAAGGCCGTTACTGCCCAACTTAACCGATCGATGAGCACCCTTGAAACTTCAAATGGTAATAGTTGAGAGGGAACGGCCAAGAGTGCCCAAATTAGTGGTAGGAATCCATATGCCAAGCCCAAGGGCAATGGTGGAATAAATCATCCTAGATGCCCAAGGTGTGGGAGAAAACATGATGACATATGTTTGAGCAATACAGGTGCATACTATAGGTGTAGTGAGGTAGGCCACAATATAGTTAATTATCTAGGAGAAAACATGATGACATATGTTTGAGCAATACAGGTGCATACTATAGGTGTAGTGAGATAGGCCACAATATAGTTAATTATCTATATGCTCGAAAAAGGTGTAAAGATGGTCGACCTCAAGCACAAGGTGGCCATGTTGATCAAGAGGCTCAAGGAGGTGATAGGGGGTGATGCTGGCAAAGCCTAGGTTCCAAAAGTGTGGGAAAGAAAATGGTGGCCCATATTTGAGGAAATCTAATTCTTGCTGTGGTTGTAGCGGATTTGGGCACAATGTTAGGGGTTGTCCTCATAATTAACCGAAAGGTAGGGGTGATGGTCCTCAAGGTCAAGGTACTAATATAGGCCAAGGAGAAAGGGCAGTTCATCAAGGTGGTGCCCCATGGCACAATAAATTTTGTCCTCTTCAAGGGAGGCAAGGAGGGGACGAGGCGCCCGACGTTGCTACCAATATGTTGAAATTTCCTTTAACTTTGATATGTATGCATTAATGGGTTAGGGTGTCACTGTTGCTTTCATTATTCCTTTTTATTGCTAGTGGGCTTCACGTGTGCACCGAATTGTTGTGTGAACATTTGGTCTCTACCCCATTGGTTATTCTATTGTTACTAGGAAGGTCCATAGGAATTGTTCTGGGATCATATTGCATAGATCTTGTCTTGTGACTATGTTGAATTAGATATGGTGGATTTTGATGTCATACTTAAAGTGGATTAGTTGCATGCATATTATGTCTCCTTTACTTATAGGACCCGTAGAGTTGGATTCTGTTCTTTAGTGGGAGAGTTATGATGTGGTGGTTAAGGGTAGATTCCTTTCTTGCAACAAAGCCTGTGACACCCCATAAAATTACCAAAATGCCCCTAAAATATAAATATGTGCATAACGCGTCTTCCAAAGCTCTGATGGAAAATTCGCGATCCCTTGAGTTAGCAGTAGTTGTGTTTGCTCTGAAAAATATGGTGCCACTATTTATATGGGGT
>DF360280.1:0-17740 GCA_000787875.1 Solanum virginianum | reverse complement strand
CATATTATTCAAGATATTGGTTCTGGAAATCAAAATTTTGGAAATTTTAAATTGCTATTAGTTGGCTCTAAAATTGGAGTTAGACCCTTTGCCTCCTAATTTTAATTCCCTAAATAAGAATATGAAGTCAGATTTTTGATATCCTACACGGATTTTGAGATTTCTGGAAATTACAATTTTTGACACTTCCGAGGCACACTTTTAGGCACTTTTTGGGGTCGTTTCAATATCTCCCCCTTGGGAACATTCATCCTCGAATGTAAAAGAGACATATATGAGATGCACAAACATTACAATTTCAACCCACATAGAGATGCAACAATGCACTTAAACGTCATTCCAAAAACTTCATCATTAGTACAAAATCATCATGAACTTGTCAATTTAAACATGAACATATGCAATGACATGGGACTAAAATTGAGACTTGAGATCAAATAAAGGACTTAGATAAATACCTTAGGCTTGAGTGGAGTAGAACAGGTAAGGATACCACTTTTGCATATCCGCTTCGGCCTCCCAAGTAGCACTCTCAACTTTTTAATTTCTCCAAAGAACCTTAACAGAAGTTACCTCCTTGTTTATCAACCTCTTTACTTGCCTATAAAAAATCTGAGTTGGAACCTCTTCATATGTCAAATTTTGCTCAACAATACCCATAATATCAAGAGGCACAATGGCATTCGGAACACCCACATATTTCCTCAACATGGACACTGGAACATCAATGAACTAATTCCATTTCACTAGGCAACCTCAACTCATAAGCTACCTTGCCAACCCTCCTCATGACCTCATAAGGACCAACATATGTTGGGCTTAACTTGCCCTTTTTGCCAAAATGTACCATATCCTTCATGGGTGAAGCTTTTAGGTAGATTTAGTCACCAACTTTGAATTGAAGGTCTCTTCTTGTCACGTTGGCATAGGATTTTTGATGACTTTTGGTTGTCTTCAACCTTTCTCTAATCATCCTAACCTTCTCAAGAGCCTCCATAACTAGTTCTGGTCCAAATAAGGCCATTTCACCAACCTCAAACCATCTAACCGTCGAGCTATAATGTCTCTCATAGAGAGCCTCAAAGGGCATCATACCTATGCTAGAATGATAACTATTATTGTAGGAAAAGTCAATCAATAAAAGATGATTATCCCAACTACCTTTAAGCTCCAACATACATTCTCTAATCATATGCTCAAGGGTTTGGATGGTTCTCTCAGCTTAGCTATCCGTTTGAGGTTGGAAGGTTGTGGAAAGCTTAACTCAGGAACCATGACCCTTTTGGAAGGACCTCTAAAAGTGTGACGTGAATTGTGAGCTTCCTAGTGTCATTACATATAAGAAGGATGGTTCCCTTGGAATGTTGACCAACTTCAAGGGGTTAGTCACTTCTCTAAGATTGATCTTCCATCTGGGTACATCAAGTGAAAGTGAGGGAGTGTGATAATCATAAGACGACTTTCCAGACTAGATATAGGCATATGGGATAGTGGTTAGGTATTTTGGGTTGACAATGTACTGACTATATTCATGGATCTTACGAATAGGGTCTTTAAAACCTACCTTGATTTATTGTGTCTATCTTCATTGACAATATTTTGATCTACTCACAAAGTGAAGAGGAGTATGTGAGTCACTTAAAGATGGTGCTACAAAGAGTAAAGGAAGAGAAGTTGTATGCTATGTACGAGAAATATGAGTTTTTGTTGCAAAAGGTTGTTTTTCTAGGTCATGTGGTGTTGGGGGATGGTATAAGGTGGATCCTAAAAAGATGGAAGTGGTTAAAAATTTGCCTAGACCTATAACTCTATCAGATATTAGGAGCTTCTGGGCTTAGCGAGTTATTACCTGAAACGACCACCAAAAGTTCTCAAAAATATGGCTTGGAAGTGCCTAGAATTGTAATTTCCATAGATCTCAAAATTTGTGCATGATATCGAAAATTCAACTTCATATTCTTGTTCAGGTGGGCAAAATTGATTGGGCAATGGGTCTAATCCGATTTAAGAGAAACCATATCAAAATCTAAAAATCACAAAAATATAATTTCCAGTGAGCATTCGTGCCCTTGGCGCAACAAGCCAAGGGCGCGCCACAGTGTTAAAATGTGCTAGTTTTCCTGTCCGATACAAGGCCTTTGGGTCTTGGGCCGAACCCTTCCATGCATGAAAATACCTATATTAAGCCACATTTTACCTTCATATTATTCAAGATATTCCCAAATACTCTCTCAAACACTTAGATAATATTTCATCTCAAAATTCAAGGGTCCAAAACTCATACAGATCTTAAGGATTTCATTCAAGCTTCAAGTTTCCATTTCCAATCTTCATCAATAATTCACCAAAGTTAAAGTATGTGAGTTTCAACCAATGGATCCTTTCCCCCATGGTGCCCGAGCTTCCTTTTACCCAAATTGCATGATTTAAAGTTGATATACTCATGGGTCTTATTTATTAGGAATTGGACTGCACACTATATTGGGGTCTCATAAAATTATGATTGTTTCCGCATGTTTTGAGCTAAGAATCTAAAATCTACTGTGAGATTTATGAAGGGTTTTTATGTATATTGTTTTAGGGTATTACCTAGTATCTACTGATGGTTTCACTCTAAATTTTCTAGGATGAATCCGCTGATGAATTGCATGGTTTTACACTAGCACTACACACTCGCCAAGTGTTTGATAAAATATTCGGTTATGATTTCTTGAGGAACTGAATGCCCAATGGACATCTTATGAGTTGACTGACTATATGATGATAAAAGAAATGTATATAATATTATCTTAATAGTGTTAGGAATTGACCAAGCCTCAATCGGGGGGTTGGAGGCCCTGGTAACCATGTTGAGGGGTTTGTACCTCGATCGCCTTGCTCGAGAGGTGGTAGGGCCATACAAATAGATCGAGGGGTTTGTACCTTAATAACCATGTCAATGAGTTTGTACCTTGGTAACCGTGTTGAGGGGTTTGTACCTCATCAACCATGATGAGGGGTTTGTACCTCATCAACCATGTTGAGGGGTTTGTACCTCGTTTGCCTCTTCAAAGAGGTGGTAGGCCTTGGATATTCACTAATAATGGTCTATCCTTACACATGTATTATGTTCTATATAAGCATGATTTTACTTCAAGCATCATTCGTACATGCCATATTGCTATATGCTTAATCGAGGGGTTTATACCTCATTCGAGTCTCCAAGGAGGTGATAGGCCTTGGATATTCACTAATATGGTCTCTCCTTACACATGTATAATGTTCTTTGTAAGCATAATTACTTCAAGCATCTTTCATGCATGTCATATTGTTATATGCTACTTATTGCCTATGCTAATGCATCTCGATTATGTTGCTTATCTCTTATTGCATTGCATTTTATATACTTAACACATTCAAATATATTAACGCATAATATATTCCAACATGATATCATCATGTAGGAAACTGAGCGCCGCTTAAGCATATTCCTTCACGTGGCTAGTATGATTTCTCTAAAAGTAGTTGGTGAGTCCTCCTATTCGGGGATGATGTTTATGATCCTATGCTATGTTCTAAGACTATCTATCTTTTGTGGATGTATTGACTATGAGCGTGAGCATGTTTGCTTGCCTTTACCCCGCCTCTTTTCAATGTAGTAGAGATGTTGTTGGACATGTTATGTATTAAGCCTTGACTCTCTGTTTTGATGCTTATGTTATGAAGGTAGCCCTCTAGTCCTTTTTCCCTTATTTATACTCTTATTATATTGTTTAATTGCTTTCACGACCAATAATGTGTAATGATATGTTAAAAGGCTTGATTGGGGTCCCTTCGAGTTCATCATTCGTCGCGTCACATCTAGGCCCTAGGTTTGGGTCACGACAAACTTGGTATCAGAGCACTAGGTTGTTAATGGTCCTCAGCATCCAACACACCGCGTCAGTTAGAGTCTTGTTCATAGTTGTGTTATGCACCACAACTATGAGCTAGAGGCTATGAGACATTTTAGGAAATGTTTCCCTCCTTCATGTTCTAAGTCGTGCTATAGAGTTAAAGTAAGGTTTTCCTCCTAACGATTTTTCTTTGTTATGCTAGATCATGCCTAACACAAGAGAAAGAAGAGCCCACACTCCAGAGGAACAACCGACTCATGGTGAGCTCTGGGATACTCTCACTTTACTAGCAAGAATTATGGCTAACCAAGGGGCCCAAGCCCCTCATGCTCCTACATTGGCATCTCGAGTGAGGGATTTTATGAGTATGAACCCACCAGAATTCTATGGGTCTAAGGTAGATGAGGACCCTCAAGAGTTCATTGATGAGGTCTACAAGGTATTGGCTTTCATGGGTGTTAGATCAGAAGGGAAAGTGGAGTTGATGGCCTACCAACTCAAAGGAGTAGCACAAATATGGTTTAATCAATAGATGGAGGACAAGGGAATCAATAATGTCATTATTTAGGAGGAGTTCAAGGTGGCGTTTCTTAATCGGCTCTTCCCTCTTGAGCTTAGGGAGGCCAAGATGATGGAGTTTATGAATTTGAGGTAAGGGTCTATGAGTGTGAGGGAGTATGCCCTCAAGATTAATAAACTCTCTAAATATGCTTCCCACTTGATTGCCGACCCAAGGTCTATAACAAACAAGTTCATTATGAGTGTATTTAATTTAGTGAGTGAGGAATACCGATCTGCTATGTTGATTGGTGACATAGATTTGTCCCATTTGATGACCTATGCCGAACAAATAGAGGAGGAAAACTTGAGGCATAGAAGGAGTAATGAGGCCAAGAGGGCCCCTTTAAAGGGAAAGTTGAAAATCAAAAGGATATCGGTTCCATCAAGGCCAAGGGTCTTCTCAAGCATTTAATAAGAGGGTTTCCAATGACTTTCCAATGGCCCAAGGTTTTGGAGGTGTGGTTCCTAATGGTGGGTGTCCAAAATGTGATAAGGGTCATAATGGCCTATGTTTGAGGGATATTAATGCTTGTTATGGTTGTGGGGAAGTTGGGCATAAGGTGATGAATTTCCCTCGAAATTGCAACAAGGGTAAGGAGGTTCATCCACAAGGTTCTAATGTGCTTCCCTTGGGAAGAGGTGGCGACGAGATGGTGTCCCAAGGAATAATCATTTTTATGCACTCAAAGGAAGGTAAAGGGTTGAGGAGGTTCCCAATGTCGTCATCAGTATGTTAAAAGTCTTTGATTTTGATTTGTATGCATTGATTGATCCAGGTGTCACTCTTTCTTTTGTTACCCCCTTTGTTGCCAAAAAGTTTGATGTTGATTCTAAAAAGTTGTGTAAGTCTGGTAAGGTGTCTACTCCTATTGGTGCATCTATTGTTGCTAGAAAGATGTATAGAAATTATCTCATTTGCATTTTGCATAAGATATTGCCTTGTGATTTTGTTGAGTTGGAAATGGTGGATTTTGATGTCATAGTTATGATGGATTGCTTGCATGCATACTATACCTCTATTGATTGTAGAACCTATAGAGTCAAATTCTAAATCCCAAATGAGCCCGTTCTTGAGTGGGAGAGTCATGATGTGGTGGTCAAGGGTAGATCAATCTCTTGCATTAAAGCCCATAAGTTGATCTCTAAATGGTGTCTTTATCATCTTATGTGGGTTAGTGATGTGGAGTCCAAGGTCCTTCCTATAAAGTCGGTTTCGATTGTAAATGAGTTCCTTGATATCTTTCCAAATGACCTTCCCTGTGTTCCTCCCGAAAAGGAAATAGATTTTGGTATAGACCTCCTTGCCAATACTCAACCCATTTCTATTCCCCTTTACCTCATGGCCCTTGCAGAGTTAAAGGAGTTGAAGGATCTATTGAGGGATTTGTTGGAGAAGAGTTTCATTAGGTCTAGCTAATCACCTTGGGGTGCACCGGTGTTGTTTGTGAAGAAGAAGGATAGGTCCCTTAGAATATGTATTGATTACCGGCAACTTAATATGGTCACCATAAAGAATAACTATCCTCTCCTAAAGATTGATGATTTGTTTGACCAATTGAAGGGGCTAGTCACTTCTCTAAGATTGATCTTTGGTCCAGCATCACATTAAGATGAGGGAGTGTAATATTCCTAAATAGCCTTCCTGACTAGGTATTGACATTATGAGTTTGTTATGATGTCCTTTGGGTTGACCAATGCACTGGCTATCTTTGTGGATCTTATGAATAGGGTCTTCAATCCCTACCTTGATTCCTTTTTTGTTGTCTTCATTGACGATATTTTTATCTATTCACATAGTGAGGAGGAGCATATGGGTTATTTGAGGGTAGTACAACAAAGATTGTGGGAAGAGAAGTTGTATGCCAAGTATGAGAAATGTGAATTTTTGTTGAAGGAGGTTGCCTTCCTTGGTCATATGGTATCGGGGGATAAGATTAAGGTGGATCTTAAAAAGATAGATGTGATTAGAAATTGGCCTAGACCATTGAACCCCTCGAATGTTAGGAGCTTCTTCGGCTTAGCAGGTTACTATTGGACATTTATGAATGGGATCTCTTCTATTGCTTCTTTTATGACCGAGTTGACTCTAAAGAAAGCTAAATTTTTGTGGTCCAATGAGTGTGAAAAGCATTTCCAAACATCGAAAGATAAGTTTTTGTCCGCCTATGATCTTGAATTAGTCACCATGGTCTTTGCTTTGAAAATTTGGTGTGACTATTTGTATGGGGTGCATGTTGATGTGTTCATCGATCATAAGAGTCTCCAATATGTCTTCACTCAAAAAGATCTCAACGTAAGACAAAGAAGGTGGTTAGAAATTCTTAAGGACTATGATATGATTGTGCATTATCATCCCGATATGGCTAATGTGGTGGCGGACACTTTGAATAGGGTGTCGATGGGTAGCATAGCTCATGTTTACAATGGTGGCAAAGAGGGGGTTAGGGAGGTCTATCGGTAGGCTAGATTGGGAGTTAGGTTGAAAGAGGTTAATAATGGTGGTGTTAGTGTTATTAATGGCTCTAAATCTTCTATGGTTGAGGAGGTGAAAGCTAAGCAAGATCCTGACCCCGCTTTGTTGGAATTTAAGGCATTGGTAGAAGATAGTAAGGTGGAGGTTTTCTCCCAAGAGGGAGATGATAGCCTTAGATACCAATGTAGGTTGTGTGTGCCTTGTGTTGATGGCTTGAGAGAAACGATTCTTGATAAGGCTCATAGTTCTTCCTAATTTATTCGCCCCGATTCTACCAAAATGTATAGAGATTTGAGGGATATATATTGGTGGGGAGTTATGAAGAGGGACATTGTCAAATTTGTTTCTGATTGTCATAGTTGCCAAAAAGTCAAAGCCGAGCACCAAAGGCCGAGCGGCCTAGCATAAGACATAGAGATTCCTACTTGGAAGTAAGAGGAGATTAATATGGATTTTGTGGTTGGGTTTCCCAAGATTGGAAAAGGTTTTGATTCCATTTGGGTTGTGGTTGATAGGATGACAAAATCAGCTTATTTCCTACCTGTTAAGACTACTTATGGGGCCAAAGACTGTGTTAATTATATATTCATGAGTTGGTAAGGTTGCATGGCGTTCCTTTATCCATCATATCAAATTGTGATGCTCAATTTACTTCACATTTTTGGAGGTCCTTTCAAGGGGTTCTTGGTACAAGAGTTAAACTTAGTATGACCTTTCACCCTCAAATAGATGGTCAAGCCGAAAGAACTATCCAAACACTTGAGGATATGCTTAGGGCTTATGTATTAGAGTTTAAGGGTAGTTGAGATGGTCATCTTCCATTGATTGAGTTTGTCTATAACAATAGCTATCATGCTAGGATCAGTATGGATCCTTTTGAGTCTCTCTATGATGGACGTCGTAGGTCACTGGTGTGGTGGTTTGAAGTTGGAGAGGTCACTTTATTTGACCCAGATCTGGTTATGGAGGCTCTTGAGAAGGTTAGAATGATTAGAGAAAGATTTAAGATGGCCCGAAGTCGCCAAAAGTCCCATGTCGATGTGAGAAAAAGGGATCTTGAATTCAAAGTTGGTGATTGAGTCTATATGAAGGCGTTACCCATGAAGGTTGTTCTTCCTTTTGGTAAGACGGGAAAGTTGATTCCATGATATGTGGGTCCTTATATGGTAATGAGGAGGATTGACAAGGTATCTAATGAGTTGGAATTTCCTAGTGAAATGGATTTGGTTCATCCGGTCTTTCATCTATCTTTGTTGAGGAAATGTGTAGAAGACCCTAATGTTATTGTTCCTTTCGATGTTGTGGGTGTTGTTAAAGATAATTTGACGTATGAAGAGATTTTGATTCAGGTTTTGTTTAGACAAATGAAGAGGTTGAGGAGCAAGGATGTGGCTTCGGTTAAGGTCCTTTGGAGGAGTCAACAACTTGAAAGTGCTACTTGGGAGGGCGAAACAGACATGCAAAAGCAATATCCTTATCTATTCCATTCTATTCAAGCCTAAGGTATTGATCCAGGTCCCCTATGTTATTTCAAGTCTTAAGTTCAGCCCTTATGTAATTGCATACATTTATGTTTAAATTGACAAGTTCATGATGATTTTACACTTATGTTGAGATTTTTGAAATAATGTTTAAGTGCATTATTGCATCCTTATGTGGGCTGAAATTACCTTATTTGCATCTCTCATATACCTTTCTTTTACATTCAGGACGAATGTTCCCAAGGGAGAGATATTGAAATGACCCAAAAAAGTGCTCGAAAATGTGGCTCGAAAGTGCCCAGAATCATAATTTCTATAAATCTCAAAATTCATGCGTGATATCAAAAATCTGACTTCATATTCTTATTCACGGGAAAAATTGAGTAGGGAATGGGTCTAACCCTGATTTAAGAGCAACCATATCAAAATTAAAAAATCGCAAAAATATGATTTCCAGTGAGTATTCGCGCCCCTAGCGCAACGCGCGAAAGGCGCGCCATAGTGTTAAAATGTTCCAGTTTTCCTGTCCGATACAAGGCCTTTGGGTCTTGGGCTGAAGCCTTCCATACGTGAGAATACCTATACTAAGCCACATGTTACCTTCATATCATTCAAGACATTCCCAAATACTCTTTCAAATACTTAGACAATATTTCATCTCAAAATTCAAGTGTCCAAAACTTATCCGGATCTTAAGGATTTCACACAAGCTTTAACTCTCCATTTCGAATCTTTATCAAGAATTCTCTAAAGATAAGATATGTGGGTTTCAACCATTGGGTCTTTTCACCCATAGTTTCCAAGCTCCCTTTTTACCTAAATTGCATGATTTAAAGTTGATTTACTCATGGGTCTTACTTATTATGAATTCCACTGCACAATATCTTAGGGTTTCATGAAATTGTGATTGTTTTAGCATGTTTTGAGCTATGAATCTAAGATCTATTGTGAGATTTGATAAAGGGTTTTGATATATATCATTTGAGTGTTACACAAAGTATCTACCGATGGTTTCACATTGAATTTTCTAGCATGAATCCACTCATGAATTGCATGGTTTTATACTAATACTATGCACCCGCCAAGTGTTTGATAAAATGTCCGGTTATAATTTCTTGAGTAATTAAAGGCCTAATGCATGTCTTATGAGTTCAATGACTATATGATGATGAAAGAAATGTATGTATATGATATTATCTCTATAGTGTTGGGAATTGACCAAGCCTCACTCAGGGGGTTGTAGGCCTGGGTAACCATGTTAAAACACTTGAGGATATGCTTAGGGCTTAGTGTTGGGAATTGACCAAGCCTCACTCAGGGGGTTGTAGGCCTGGGTAACCATGTTAAGTGGTTTTTACGTCGATCGCCTCGCTCGGGATGTGGTAGGCCCATGCAACTAGATCAAGAGATTTGTTCCTTGATAACCTTGTGGAGGGGTTTGTACCTTGGTAACCATTTTGAGAGGTTTGTACCTTATCAGCCATGTTGCGGGGTTCGTACCTCATCAACCATATTGAGGAGTTTGTACCTAATTTGCCTCTCCAAGGAGGTTATAGGTCTTGGATATTCACTAATTGAAACGATCCCAAAAAGTGCCCGAAAATGTTCCTTGGAAGTGCCTGGAATCATAATTTCCATATATCTCAAAATTCATGCACGATATCTAAGATTCGACTTCATATTCTTGTACAGGGGGTCAAATTGAGTGGAAAAAGGGTCTAACCCCAATTTAAGAGCAATCAATTAGCAATTTTGGTTTTCCAAAAATGCAATTTCCAATGAGGTTTGCATACCCCTAGCGCGATGCAGCTAGGGCACGCAGATGAAGAATACCTGATTTTCCAATATGGCCGCGAAGCAGACTTGTGTATTTTCTACCCACTTAAGTTTTGTGCGGTCCAAGACTTTTGGGTCTTGGGCCTAAGTGTTCCCAAACGTTAAATTACCTATACTTAGCTATTTTTCACCCTTATACCATTATAAACATTCTCCAATTCTAATTCAAACATTAGCCTATATTTCATCTCCAAAATTCAAATCTCAAAATCCTCTCCAAAATTCAAATCTCAAAACCCTCTCCAAATCTTATGGAATTCAACCAAGCTTCAAATCTCCATCTCTAACCTTCATCAAGTTCATCTCCAAAGCTAAGGTATGTGGGTTTCTTTCATGGATTACTTTCACCCATGATGCCAATTTTCCTTTTACCCTAAATTTCATGATTCAAAGTTGATTTACAAATGGACCTTATTTATTATGAAAAATCACTGCACACTATGTTGGGTCTATGAAATTATGACTGTTTTTCTGTATTTTGGGCTATGAATCTAAGATCTATTGTAAGATTTGATGAAGGGTTTTGGTGTATATTGCTTGAGGGTGTTACCAAGTATCTATTACTGGTTTTACATTGAATTTTTTAGCATGATAACACTCTTGAATTTCATGGTTTTAAACTAGCACTACACACCCTCTAAGTGTTTGATAAAATGTCCGGTTATGGGTTCTTGAGGAATTTAAGTTCCAATGCATGTCTTATGAGATGAATGACTATGTGATAATGAAATGTTGAAGCAATGATGATGAAATGAATGTATGTACATGGTATTCTCTATATAGTGTTTATAGTATTCTCTATAGTGTTGGAATGTGACCATGCCCTACTCGGGGGTTGTGCACCAGGTAACCATGTCAAGGGTTTCATACCTTGATAACCATATTGAGGGCTTTCTACCTTGATAACCATGTCAGGGGGTTTGTACCTCAGTCACCACGGTGGTAGGTTGTGAAGATCCAGCAATCATGTCGGGAGGGTTTGTACTCGGGTCACCACGGGTGGTAGGGTACAACGATCCACCAACCAATTGAAGGGTTTGTAGCTCAATCACAAGGGTGGTAGGGTTCGATGATCTACTAATATCATAGTGGTCTCCTCTTACACATGTATTATGTTCTGTGTAAGCATGTTTTACGTAAACATTATTCATATATGCCATCTTGCTATTATGCTACCATATTAAGAATTATTATGCAATTTGCCTATGATGCCTATGTATTGTTGCATTGCATCCTGCATACTTAGTACATTCAAATGTACTAACACATACTCTATGCCTATATGATGTTAGCATGTAGGAACTGGTGAACTACTAGATCATCCTCCTCCTCCACATGGCTAGCATGATTGTCTCTCAAGCTAGTTGGTGAGTCCTCTATTCCAGGGATGTTACTTATGATCTCTTGATATGTATTAAGATTATCTCCCTTTTATTTATTATTGACTATGAGGGTGAGCCCGGTTGTTTGTCGTGGCCCCTGTTCTTATCCATGTAGTAGAGGTGTTGTTGGATATGTTATGTATCTATGCTATGAGCCTTGACTCTCTTATTCTTGACAATATGATATGGAAATTTACCCTTAACCCCAATTCCCTTGCTTATTCTTATCTCTACTTGTCATTTTAATTGCTTCCGCAACCAAGGATATGTAATGATATGCCATGAGGCTTGTTTGGGTTTCCTTCGAGTTCGCCATTCACCGTCACGTCTAGGCCCTAGGCTTAGGTCATGTCACTAATATGGTCTCTCCCTAAATATGTATAATGTTCTATATAAGCATGATTTACTTCAAGCATCTTCCCTGCATGCCATATTGTTATATGCTACTCATTGCCTATGCTTATGCATCTCGATTATGTTGCATATCTCTTGTTACATTGCATCCTACATACTTAGTACATTCAAATGTACTAATGCATACTCTATGCCTACATGATGTCATAATGTAGGAACCAGAGCCCCATTTGAGCATCTTCCTCTACGTGGCTAGTATGATTTCTCTCAAGCTAGTTGGTAAGTCCACCATTTCGAGGATGATGTTTATGATCTCATGCTATTTTCTAAGAGTATCTTTCATTTATGTATGTGTTGACTTTGAGGGTGAGCCCAGTTGATTTTCTTGGCCCCTCTTTTATCTATATAGTAGAGGTGTTGTCGGATATACTATGTGTTGGGCCTTGACTCTCTTGTTCTGATGCTTATGTTATGAAAGTATCCCTTTAGTCCTTTTCCCTTTATTTCTACTCTTATTATGTTGTTCAATTACTTTTGCGACCAATGATGTATAATGATATGTTAAGAGGCTTGTTTAGGGTCCCTTCGGGTTCCCTATTCATCGTATTACGTCTAGGCCCTAGGTATGGGTCATGATATTACTGGAGGTTTGTGAAAGGATTCTCTTCTATTGCTTCTCCTATGACTATGTTGACTCAAAATAAGGCTACATTTGTGTGCACTGATGAGAGCGAAAGAAGTTTCCAAATGTTGAAGGATGAGCTCGTCACTGCTCTTCTCTTGTCTCTAAGAGAGGGTTAGAAGGATTTGCTGTGTATTATGATGCCGCCATGGTCTTTGCTTTGAATATTTGACATCATTATTTATGTGGGGTGCATTTTGATGTGTTTACCAAACATAAGAGTCTCCAATATGTGTTCATTCAAAAAGATCTCAACTTGAGACAAAGAAAATAGTTAGAACTCCTTAAAGATCATGATATGAGTGTGCATTATCATCTCGGTAAGGCTAATATTGTGGTCGACGCTTTGAGTAGGGTGTCTATGAGAAGTGTAGGTGATGTTGATGATGGTGGCAAGGAGGTGGGTAGAGAGGCCCATTAGTTGGCTAGATTAGGGGTTAGGTTGGAAGAGGCTGACAATGGTGGTGTAGTGGTGGTTGACGGTTCTAAATCTTCATTGGTTGAGGAGGTAAAGGTAAAACAAGATCTTGACCCCACCTTGTTAGAGTTGAAGGCCTTGGTGAGAGATAGTAAGGTGAACGTTTTCTCCTAAGGGGGAGATGGTTGAAACAACCCTAAAAAGTGCCCGAAAATGTTCCTCAGAAGTGGTTGGGATTGTAATTTTTATATATCTCAAAATCTGTGCGTGATATCAAAATTTCAATTTCATATTCTTGCTCAGGGGGCAAAATTAAGTAGGAAATGGGTTTAACCCTGATTTTGGAGCAAATGAATCACAATTTCAAATTCCAAAATTTTCCTTATTTAGTGTTGATCCATGCCCCTGGTGCGACGTGGCTCGGGTGCGGACCAGTGTTAAATTTTTACCCAGTTTTGTTGAGTCAGTCCAAGGCCTTTGGGTCTTGGTTCTAAGTCTTCTTATGTGTGAAAATACCTATACTTAGTCATATTTTACCTTCATATCGTACAAGACATTCCCCAATACTCTCTCAAACACTTAAATAAACATTTCACCCCAAATTTCAAATCCCAAAAATCATTTGGATCTTAAGGATTTCACTCAAGCTTAAGTCTCCATTTCTAATCTTCACCAAGAATCCCCCAAAGTCAAAGTATGTGGGTTTGAACCATTGGGTCCTTTCACCCATGGTGCCCAAGCTTCCTTTTAACCTAAATCTTATGTTTCTATGATTATTTACTTATGGGTCTTACTTACTATGAATTTGACTATGAACTATGTTGGAGTTTTGTGAAAGTGTGACTATTTATGCTTGTTTTGAGCTATGATGATGGGTTTTGATATATGTTACATAAGGGTATTACCAAGTGTTGGTGGGTGGTTTTATATTAAGTTTTGTGGCATGATTTCACTCTTGAATTGCATGGTTTTACACTAGCATTGCACACTTGCCAAGTGTTTTATAAACTGTCCGATTAATGTATCTTGAGTTGTTGAAGGACTAATGCTTGATATATGAGTTAAGTGACTTTATGATAATGAAAGGATGTTATGTATATGTCAATTCCATGAGAAGTATCTATTGTGCTGTGAGTTTACCATAGCTAATTGACGGGTGATGCCTCAATCATCTTGGATGGAGGTGGTAAGCCATCAACCAATTAAGGGGTTGATACCTCAACATCTCGGATGGGGGGGGTAAGGCATCAACTAATTGAGGGTTAATACCTCAACATCTCGGATGGGGGTGGTAAGCCATCAACCAATTGAGGGGTTGATACCTCAATTATCTCGAATGGGGGTTAAGCCATCAACCAATTGAGGGATTGATACCTCAATCATCTCGGATGGGGGTGGTAAGCCATCAACCAATTGAGGGGTTGATACCTCAATTATCTCGAATGGGGGTTAAGCCATCAACCAATTGAGGGATTGATACCTCAATCATCTCGGATGGGGGTGGTAAGCCATCAACCAATTGAGGGGTTGATACCTCAATTATCTCGAATGGGGGTTAAGCCATCAACCAATTGAGGGATTGATACCTCAATCATCTCGGATGGGGGTGGTAAGCCATCAACCAATTGAGGGGTTGATACCTCAATCACTACTAAGGGGTGGTCTACCTTAGATTCCAAGTACTTAGTTGTTTGGTCTATAATGATGGTCTATTCCTACATATGTAACATGATTTATGTATAAGCATGTTTACTCTAAGAATCATTCATGCATGCCATATTGTTATATATTCACCTATTGCTTAATATTATGCATATTGATTGTGTTGCCTATCTATTGTTGCATTGCATCCTACATACTTAGTACATTCAAACATACTAATGTATACTCTATGCCTACATGATGTTACCATGTAGGAACTAGAGCCCAACTTGATCATCCTCCTCCTGCACGTGGCTAGTGTGATATCTCTCAAAGCAAGTTGGTGAGTCCTCAATTTTGAGGACATATTTCTCTTGATTTATGCTATGTATAGACTCTCTTTTCTATATTGTATGCTTTGACTATGGAGGTGAGCTCAGTTTCTTATCTTGGCCCCCACTAAGTTCTATGTTTAGAGGTGTTGTTGGACAAGTAATGTAATGATGATATGAGCCTTGACTCTCTTGACTCTTTTGATACTTTATTATATGAAAGATGTCCCTTAGCTTCGTTTATCCCTATTTACTATTTATTATTCCTAGCTTATTGCTTCCACAACCAAGGATGTGTAATGGTGTGTTAAGAGGTTTGCTTGGAGTCCCTTTGGGTTCCCTATGCGTCGTGTCACGTCTAGGTCCTAGTTTTGGGTCATGGCAAACTTGGTATTAGAGCACTATATTGTTAATATTGCTCCGCATCCAACATACCGCATCGATTAGAGTCTTATTCACAGTTGTATTGTACACCACAACTATGAGTAAGAGGTTATGAGATGTTTTAGGAAATATTTCCCTTCTTCTTGATCTATGCCGTGCTATAGAAGTTAAGGTGAGGTTTATCCCCCTAACGTTTATTGTTTGCTATGCTAGATTATGCCTAACAAAAAAGGAAGAAGAGCCCGCACATCCGAGGAACAACCGGCTCATGGTGAGCTCTGGGATGCTCATACTTTGCTAGCTCAACTTGTGGCTAATCAAGCCAACTAAGGGGCCTAAGCCCCTCATGCTCCTACTCCGGCATCTCAAGTGAGGGACTTCATGAGAATGAACCTACCGGAGTTTAATGGGTCTAAGGTAGATGAGGACTCTCAAGAATTTATTGATGAGGTATAAAAGGTGTTGGCTATCATATGTGTGAGGTCAGACGAAAAGGCAGAGTTGGTGGCTTAACAACTCAAGGGTGTGACTCAAATATGGTACACTTAATGGAATGAGGAGAAGGAGAACAACAATGTGGTTCTATGGTAGAGTTTAAGGTGGCTTTCCTCAACCGATTCTTCCCTCTTGAGCTTAGGGAGACCAAAATAGTAGAGTTCATGAATTTGAAGCAAGGATCTACGAGTGTGAGGGAGCATGCCCTTAAGTTAATCCAACTCTCAAAATATGTTCCACACATGGTTGCCGACCTAAGGTCAAAAATGAACAAGTTCATGATGGGTGTATCCGACTTGGTGATTGATGAGTGCTGGTCCGCCATGTTGATTAGTGACATAGATTTGTCCCACTTGATGACTTATGCCGAACAAATGGAGGGAGATAAATTGAGGAAGAGGAGGGGTCATGAGGCTAAGAGGGACCATTTTGATGGTAAGTTCCAAAGTCCTAAGGGTGGCCAGTTTTATCAAAGCCAAGGGTCTTCTCATGCTCCTAGTGGGAGTTTTACTAATGACTACCCAAAGCCCTAAGAGAGTGGTGGTGTGACGCCTAAGCTCGTGTGTCCAAAGTGTTGTAGGGGTCTTGGTGTCCTATGCTTGAGGGGTACCAATGCTTGCTTTGGTTGTGGGGAAGTAGGCCATAAGGTGATGGATTGCCCACAAAATTGTAATAAGGGTAAGGATGTTCGTCCTCAATGCCGAGGTACTAATGCGGTTCCTTTGCGTAGAGGAGGCTAACAAGGTGGTGCCCCAAGGCACAATTGGTTTTATGCTCTCTATGGGAGTCAAGAGGTTGATGAGGTGCCCGATGTAATCATCGGTATGTTAAAATTCTTTAATTTTGAAGTGTATGCATTGATAGACCCGAGTGCCACTCTTTCTTTTGTTAGTCCTTTTATTGCCAAAAAGTTTTGTGTTGAGTCCAAATTATTGTGTGAGTCTTATGAGGTATCTACTCCTATTGGTGCATCTATTATTGCTAAAGAGGTCTATAGAAATCGTCCCATTTGCATCTTGCATAAAATATTGCCTTGTGATCTTGTTGAGATGGATATGGTTGATTTTGATATCATTCTTGGGATGGATTGGTTGCATGCATATTATACCTATATTGAGTGTAGGACCCATAGGGTCAAATTCAAATTCCCAAATAAACCCGTCCTTGAGTTGAAGGGTTATGATATGGTGGTCTAGGGTAGGTTTATCTCTTGCATTAAAGCTGAAAAGTTGCTCTCTAAGGGGTGTCTCTATCATCTTGTAAGGGTTAGGGATGCTGAGTCTAAAATCCTTCCTATAGAGTCAGTTCCAGTTATAAATCAGTTTTGTAATGTTTTTCCAAATGACTTCCCGGTGTTCCTCCCAAAAGGGAAATAGACTTTAGTATAGACCTTCTTCCTGATACTCAATCGATTTCGATTCCCACTTATCGTATGACCTCGGTGGAGTTAAAGGAGTTGAAGGAGCAATAGAAGGACTTGTTGGAGAAGGGTTTGATTAGGCCTAGCCAATTCCCTTGGAGTGAACTGGTATTGTTTGTGAAGAAGAAGGATGGGTCTCTTAGAATGTGTATTAACAATCGACAACTTAATAAGGTTATCATCAAGAATAAGTACCCTCTCCCAAGAATTGATGATTTGTTTGACCAACTTCAAGCGGCTAGTCACTTCTCTAAGATTGACCTTCGGTCTAGGTATCATCAACTGAAAGTGAGGGAGTGTGACATTCCCAAGATGGCCTTTCGGACTAGGTATGGGCATTATGAATTTATGGTTATGTATTTTAACTTAACCAATGCACCGGCTATCTTCATGGATCTTATAAATG
>DF360281.1:65076-85556 GCA_000787875.1 Solanum virginianum | reverse complement strand
TATAACTTTCAAATTTTTCGGAAATTGTAACATTGCTTCCAAGTTCATAATTGTCCCAACGTACCAAAGTGTGGGTTCTAACAATGAATAAGACTCTAATCGATGCTGTGTATTGGATACTGAGGACCATTAATAACCTAGTGCTCTGATACCAAGTTGTCACGAGCCAAGCCTAAGGCTAGACATGACATAGCGCATAGGGAAACTGAAGGGACCCCAAGAAAGCCTCTTAACATATCATTACACATCCTTGGTCGCGGAAGCAATAAAATACAATAAGAGTATGAAAATAAGGATAAACAGGGCTAAGGTACAACTTTCATTTTATAAACATCAAGAGTCAAGAGAGAGTCAACGCTCATGGTATTATGCCTAACATATCCAATAATATCTCTAACCATAGAACTTAGCGGGGGACAAGACAAGTAACCGGGCCCACCCTTATAGTCAAAATATACAATATAGAAAGATAGTTGTAATATATAACATAAGAACATAAACATTGTCCTCGGAATGAAGGACTCACCAACTAGCTTAAGAGAGATCATACTAGTCGCATGGAGGAGGATGATCAAGTGAGGCTCCGGTTCCTACATGGTAACATCATGTAGTCATAGAGTATGCATTAGTACATTTGAATATACTAAGTATGTAGGATGCAATGCAACAAGAGATAGGCATCATAATCAAAATGCATAATAATAAGAAATAGATAGCATAATAACAATATGGCATGTCTCATTAATGCTTAAGCAAAATATGCTAACATAGAATATAATACATGTGTAAGAAGAGACCATCATTATAGAACCCATACGTTACAAAGGTACAAACCCCTTTG
This sequence comes from Solanum virginianum, assembly GCA_000787875.1. Lineage (NCBI taxonomy): Eukaryota > Viridiplantae > Streptophyta > Magnoliopsida > Solanales > Solanaceae > Solanum > Solanum virginianum. Next base: position 84,715 of record DF360281.1, on the reverse strand, counting down.
GCTGGTTGGTGGATCATTGCACCCTACCTCCCATGGTGAATGAGGAACTAACCCCACAACCCGGTTACCAAAGTACAAACCCCTTGATTGGTTGGTGGATAGTCGCACCCTACCACCCCTGGTGATTGAGGTACTAACCCCTCAACCCGGTTATCTAGGCACAACCCGCTGATTAGCATCAAGGTACAAACCCCTCAACATGGTTATCCGGGCTCTTAACCCCTCGAGTAAGGCATGGTCACTTTTCAACACTATATAGGAGAATATCATATATATATATATATATATACGTTTCTTTCATCATCATAAAGTCATTCATCTCATAAGACATGCATTAGACCTTAAATTTCTCAAAATACATTAACCAAACATTTTATCAAACACTTGGCAGGTATGTAGTGCTAATGTAAAATCATGCAATTCAAGAGTGGAATCACGCTAGAAAATTTAGTGTAAAACTATAAATTGATACTTGGTAACATCCTCAAGCAATATACATCAAAACTTTTCATCAAATCTCATAATAAATCTTAGATTCATAGCTCAAAACGTGGAAAAACAATCACAATTTTACGAAACCCCAACATAGTTGCAGTGAAATTCATAATAAGTAAGACCCATGAGTAAATTAACTTTTAATCATGCAAATTTTAGGTAAAAGAAAGCTTGCGCATCATGGGTGAAAGGAACCCATGAAAGAAACCCACATACCTTGACTTTGGAGAATTCTTGAAAAAGATTGAAAATGGAGACTTGAAGCTTGTATGAGAACCTTAAGATCCGAATGAGTTTTGGAACTTGAAATTTGGACTGAAATATTTGTCTAAGTGTTTGAGTGATTATTGGGGAATGACTTGAATGAAATGAGGGTGAAATATGTCTAAGTATAGATATTTTTACGCATGAGAACACTTAGGCCCAAGACCAAAAAGTCTTGTACCGAGATAGAAAAATAGTGTAGAAAAATATACAGTAGCACGCCCTTGGTGCATCGCGCCAGGGACGTGGATTGCTCTATGAAAATTTCATTTTGTGATTTCCAAATTTTGATACGGTTGCTTAAAAATCGGGATTAGACCTATTTTCCACTCAATTTCACCCTCTGATCAGGAATATGAAGTCGAATTTTTAATATTACACGTGAATTTTGGGATATATGAAAATTACAATTCTGAGCACTTCTGAAGCACATTTTTGGGCACTTTTTGGGGTCATTTCACTAACCTATGCCAACATAGGTATCCAAATGCACCTCTTGATTTATCATATCCATTTCTTATAATTGAAAGCCTATTCGAGTGTGGTTTTTTCATCGAGGTAGCTTTGGCTAACCTTTTGGGATTAGATTTGAGTTATTGAGCATGTTTATGTGGTAATTGTAAGAATTAGGTTGATGTGTGAGCCAAAGGCTTGATATGATTGATTCTTGATGAAAGTGTGATTCTGACAATGCAAAAAATTGAGTAATTGACGAGCCTTTTGATAAATTGAGATGAAACTGTTGATTTTGATGTATGTTGGATATTAATGTGATAATATGATACTTGTGACGCCATTTGGGGGAAATATGTGATAAATTGATAGTATTGCGACACCATGGTTATATGATGAGCATAATTCGGGACTTAAAGAGTCAGGTTGGCTTGATGTTTTGATTATTGCTAAGATGGAGATGATAAGATGTTAATTGTTGTCCTTGAGGTACTAGAGGAGGCACTTGGCAAAGCCCGTGATGTCATGGCTACTTTATATTTCATCCTCACGTTTTATTGTATATGAATACTCGATTTAAGGCATTGACATGTATACTTCTCATATTATATCTGTTCCATTGAGACATTGAGGTATTGAGAAAGTCATACTACTTCAGATCTAGTTGCTGGCACCACTGTCCATCGAGGAACATCATGTTGGATATATATCATGTTATTCCAATTTGGCACGCATTGCATCTATATTGCATTGGCCCTTTGAGAGCTAGTTATTTGAGATCTGCTTAGTAGCGCTAGAGTTCGCCAAGGCATACTATATTTGATATTCATCTAATATTGTTGTTATGCATTTATATACTATTTAATGGCGCTAGAGTCTGTCAAGGCATGTTATTGTTGTTATGCATTTATATATTGTTTAGTGGCGCCAGAGTCTGCGGAGGCATGTTATTGTTGTTATGTATCTATATATTCTGATATTGACATGTATTCCTTTTTATATCTCCCTATCGGTGCCAGTGTTCATCGGGGTATCATCAACGCTAGAGTCTGTCATGGTACTATAACCCTCTTTATCGGTGCCAGTGTTCGCCGAGGTATCATCGGCTCCTACGATCGTCGTGACTCTAAAGAGACCTCGTATATGGTATGATGAGACTCTTATGGGTTCTACCTTGTATCTTCAACTCAGTAGATGTATGCACATCAATGATAGAGCCCGTTGAGGAGTCACTGGTGCCAGAGTCCGCCAACATATAGTCTGACGAGATCCACATGGGGTCAACATTGTAGCTTCAACTCGGTAGAACATACATCATCACCAGTGTCTGCCGCATTCCCACCTTCTGAATTGCTTCCATATATTGCATATGCATTGCATCTTCGACTATCACTGATATTTTATTCTACTGATATGTATATGATTTACATTGTGTACTAACCCTTTTCTTGCAAGTGATAGTATTCTTCGTTATTGCATACTTGCTCGATTTCCTTCACCCAATCGGTTGAACCTATTGGGTACATTTCAATATACTCACCCTTACTTTGTTTTCTCCCTGCAGATTATGCACAGGGTTCAGGATAGGGTAATTGATCATTCCATCCAAGTATTATTAATACCATCCAGATCTTAGCAGTGAGGCTCAGACTTCAAGTCACCGTGGTTCTTTAGGTCCTCTTTTATTTTTTTTCTCTTAGACTATGTGTCAGATATTATGAGACAGCATTCTATTATCTTTCGAGACATTTGTATCTACTCTTCAGTACTATTTTAGATTTTCTTGTACTCATGACTCCAAGTTTTGGGAGATTTCTTATATCTTATGAGTTTGTTTCCTCTTTATTTATCTTTCTTTAGTTGCAATCTATTTTGGGTCGTGACATCTCATCCTATTGAAATTGGATTCTAAAAATAGTCTCTAAATCTCATTCAACAAGACCGGGTTTACAATTCGTAATCTCATCTATAGGTCATGCTTAGTCCTCATACTTTGCATGGCCTAAAGTTTTAGCTAATGGAATTTGCACCTTCGATCCACGAGCCAACAGTAAGTTCCGTAGTTTCATTTATAGACTATAGATCCCATTCATAAAAACCTCCAAGACTTAGAAAACCTTCCATCCTTTAGGGTCTAGTCTATGACACTTATCAACCACTCGTGGAACAAACCATAAGCCATAGATTGGTTTATATATTTAGTTTAGTTTCAAACTTTTTTGCCACTATTCATTCTCCAAATTTTTCAACATGCGGGATGTTACATAGCTGAAGTTTGTGAGTGTCGAAGGCTGCCAAACAATGGTGACAAGAAACAAATCACCACTGTCTCACTGGTCTCAGAGCAAGCCAGTACAAAAATAGTGACGAATGTTGAACTATGTGAACATTTTTGAAGAGTTGAGACATTTATTGGCATGATAGATGAGCACAGGGAGGACCCAAATTTTGTTGATTTGTTGACTCAAATTATGGGTATCAAGATAGAATTCAAAAAATTCATGTTTGAATTGAGTTTGTATCGTGTTGATATAGACGATCATGTCATGGAAATGGTGAATTTTCATAAAGGGATGTTACTATAATTAGAGGGACTGACAAAGGAAAAAAGACATTCGCACAAAAGTTGCAATGCTACGCTTGGCTATTGCTACGTCTGGTCCAATTCATGTTCCACACTCTAAAGTAAAAATCCCATAACCCAAGGCTTTTGGTAGTGCTAGAAGTGCTAAGAAACTCAAAAAATTCCTTTGGGACATGGAGCAGTACTTCACAACTACCCTGGTACCTGACAATGACAAGTTGAACATTACCACAATGTACTAAGTAGGTGATGCCAAACTTTGGTGGAGGACTTAGAATGTGGATGATGAAAATGCTAATAGACCCAGGATTGATACTAGGGACAAATTGAAGAAGCAAATGAGAGACTAGTTCCTTCCTAGCAATGCCTCAAGGATTGCTAGAGACCGGTTGAAATGGCTAAGATAGAGTACGATAATTGTGAATGTATCAAAGCATTAACTTCTTTGATGTTGGACATTCAGAATATGTCTGATGAAGACAAGTTACACAGCTTCATTTAAGGAATGCAAGGTTTGGCAAAAATTGAACTAAGAAGGCATAATGTTAGGGACCTGCCCAGTGTCATTGCTACGGCAGGCTCCTTAGTCAATTTTTGCTCACTTCACCTAACTTCTTATGTTCCCTCTACTTCAAAAACTAAGAAAAGGTTTAAGAATAAAGGGGAACAGAAGAAGGAAAGCCGAAAAGAGAATGTTGATAAGGGTAAGGCACAAATGAAAACAAGAATAATAACAACAACAAGAGCAAAGATAAGAGTTATTGGACTAATGGTGGCCCACATTTGGCCAAGAATTGCCCAAATCATGAGAGAGTGAACTCTATGCTTGCTAGAAATATGAATCCAAATGAAGGTGAGGGAGAAGTAGTTGTTGCACTTGCAAATCCTTTGTGGTTGTCTCTAAACTAGATCAGTGTTATCAATGCTGTTACGGAGGCATCAAAGGTTGTGAATCCTCATGTTGCACTGATCTATATAGAAATAAAGATTGATGGGAAGTGGATAGTGTCAATGATTCATACTGGAGCCACTCACATATTTGTGGATGTTAAAATTGCTGCAAAGTTAGGGCTAAAGTTGATGAAAAGTCCTTTCTATGTTCAAACTGTTAGTTCGAAGGCATAAGTCATTGCAGGCATGACTTATGATGTATTTATGTTGATTGGTTGCTAGATAGGAAAAAATCTGATGGTTATGCCACTTAGAGACTTTGAGATCATACTTGGGATTGATTTCTTGAGAAAGTATAGGTTTGTTTCTTTCGCTCACTTGGACGGCATGATGGTCATGAATGAGACCAATCCAAGTTTCATGAAGGTTGTTCATCTATAGGGAGAAGCCAAAAAAGTTGCAAAGTACAAGACCTTATGTTATCTACTATTGTTGTGAACAAAGGCTTAAATAAGGGTAATGAAACCTTTCTTGTTTCCTTGGTTGAAGTGAATCAGGACAACAAGGTTGAGGCGCCTAATTGTGTGGAAGAAGTTCTTAAATAGTTTGTTAATGTGATGCTACTTGAGTTGCCAAAGATAGTGTTGCCAAGGAAGGATATTGATAACAAGAGAAAGCTGCTGCCAGGTTCTAGGCCACCTGCACAAGTCCTTACTAGATAGATCCTAAAGAGTTGGTTGAGTTGAGAAAACAATTGAATAAATTGCTAGAAGCTGATTTGATTCAGCCTTCAAAAGCTTCCTATGGTGCACCTATTTTATTTCAAACGAAATAGGATGGGTCACTAAGGATGTGTTTGGACTATGAGGCATTAAATAAAGTAACTGCAAAGAACAAGTATCCGGTCCCTTTGGTGCAAGATATGATGGATAGGCTAAGCAAGGCATGCTGGTTTACCAAGTTAGATCTTAGTCATGCTATTGGTAGGTTAGAATAGTAGAGGGTGATGAGCTAAGACTACTTGTATAACTAGGTATGGTTCATATGAATTTCTTGTAATGTTGTTTGGGTTTACTAATGCTACATCTACTTTTTATAACTTAATAAATGATGTTCTATTTGAGTACCTTGATGATTTTGTAGTTGTTTACTTAGACAACATCGTTATTTATAGTCAGACATTGGATGAACATGTAAAACATCTAAGTATGGTTCTATCTCAATTGAGAAAATTCACACTTCATGTTAAGATGGAGAAGTGTGAGTTTCCTAAAAAAAAAGGAAAAATTCTTGGGCATTTGGTTAGTCAGAAGCAAGTTCAAATGGATCCTAAGAAAATGCAGGCAATTGTTGATTGGCGCTTTCAAGTGTTAAGGATTTGAGGTCGTTCTTAGGGTTGGCCAATTAATATTGAAAGTTCATTACTAGTTACTCAAAGAAGGAAGCGATGTGGACTGATTTGCTAAAAAATGATGTCAAGTGGGTATACTCAGTTCAGTTTGAAAAAACTTTTCAAAATTTAAAGGAAGCTATTGCATCGGAACCTGTTCTAAGGTTGCCTCATTTCGAGTTACCTTTTGAAGTACACACTGATGAATCAAACAAAGCAATTAAGGTGTAGTGGTGTAAGAAGGCCACATCATGTGGCCTTTGAAAGCAGGAAACTAAATGCTTTTGAGCAGAAGTATTCCACTCATGAGAAGGAGATGGTTGTTGTGGTGCATTCTTTGTAGACTTGGCATGTATATTTGTTGGGAACACACTTTGTGGTATAGACTGATTGTCACGACCCAAGCCTAGGGCCTAGACATGACACGGCTAATGGGGAACTCGAAGGGACCCCAAACAAGCCTCTTAGCATATCAACCACACATCCTTGGTTGCGAAAGCAAAATAAACAACAACAAGAGACATAATAAAAAGGGAAATGGGACTAAGGGAAATTGTGATATTCAAAAAAGCATGAAGAGTCAAGCTCATAGTATAAGTACATCATAATATTCAACAACACCTCTAACATGGAATGAAGTGTGGGCCAAGACACTCTCCGGGCTCATCCTCATATTAACAAGTGTTCAACATAAAGAAGTCTCAAAATAGCAAGAGTAATGTAGATAGTGTCCTCGAACTTGAGGACTCACCAACGCTTATCTTCCAAAGTACCAAACTAGCCACATAGAGGATGATCAAAAGGTGCTCCGGTCCCTACATGGTAATATCATGTAGGCATAGAGTATGCGTTAGTACATTTGAATGTACTAAGTATGTGGGATGCAATGCAACAAAAGATAAGCCAATATAGTCAAAATGCATAATCATAATAATGGATGCATAATCTCAATATGGCATGCGTGATCAATGCTCATAATAAAACATGCTTGTAAATCATTCATCCTACACAATATGTATAGCATACGTATGTGGGAGGAGACCTTAACTGACATGAGTAAAACCAAGCGAGCTACAACTTGGAATCCCGATGATTACCCCTCATCGGTATTGCTAAGTCTAATCCCATAGAATACTTGATGTAATCATACTTTAATCATAACATGAATAGCTTGTAAGAACATGACTTAAGTAGCTTATAAACATGCTTGACCTCTAGTAGTGAGCCTAACTTGAACATAACAATGGATTATAATCATACATGAACCCTTGCTTTAACATGAATGGCTCACAAAAAAGCTTCCTATGGTGCACCTATTTTATTTCAAACGAAATAGGATGGGTCACTAAGGATGTGTTTGGACTATGAGGCATTAAATAAACTGAATGTCTCACAAGAGGTAAAAATCTTGAAATAGGGCTTCACTTGATACTTGTAACATCATATACACTTTTAATGAATTCAATACATACTTGAAAGCCCTTAATCATCATATAGTCACTTGACTTGTAAATCTTGTAATAGATCATTAATAACTTGAGAATTCTTAACTTGATATTTTATCAAACACATGATGGGCTCATGATACATGTTCAAAATCATGCAATTCAAGAGTGAAGTAATATGATTAAACTTAATGCAATTCAACCCACCAACATGTAGTAAAACCCTCATGTAGGGTACCTTGAAATCCATCATCAAAACTCTTAATAGTTCATAGTTTCATACCTCAAAACATGCATGGTCACAATAGATATAATCAAATCATGGTATAAGATTGAAATAGATAGTCAAGAATAATAAATCAACATTTCATAAAACCCCAACAGAATGTATGCTCATAATTCATAATAAAAGATACACAAAGGTAATACAACTTGAAAACATACAATTTTCATGAAAAGGAAGATTGGACTCCATGGGTGAAAGGACCCAATGGATGAAACCCACATACCTCAAACTTGGGTTTTCTTGAGATGAGCTTCAAGGAAACTTAGAGCTTGAAGTAAATTCTTAAGTTCCAAAGTTAAGCTTGAAATCCTTGAATTTGGTATGAGATATTTGGTTAAGTCTTTGAGAGGTTTTTGTGAGGGTTTTGAGTGATATAAAGTTTTAAAAAAAGGGCTAAGTATGGGTGATTTCACATTTAAGTGGGCAAGGGGCTATGACCCCAATGCCCTTGGACAAAATAGAAAAACTAAGGAAAAACTTACACTGGTGCCCGTCCTTGGCACGATGTGAACCCATCGCATAGGCAACATTTGTACTGCTCCGCGCCCAAGGCGCATCACGGCCTGACGCGGACAGATACTATTTTTTCAAAAATTAGCAAAAAATATTTTTCACCACGGGTCTTCGAAAATCCGAGTTATACCCATTCCCCAAGCAATTTTGCCCCCTAATTGAGAATATAAAGTTAGATTTTTGATATCACCAATAGATTTTGAGATATATAAAAATCATAATTATGGGCATTTTGAAGCACATTTTTTGGGCATTTCACTGATAATGTGGCCAACAAATTTTTCAAGACTCAAAAGAAAGTCCAAAACAGGCATGTTGGCAAAAATTTCTGGAAGAAGACATAGAAGCATATGTGAAGACTTGTCACATTTGCTAAGTGGACAAGATTAAACATAAGAAAAAGGAAGGATTATTACAGCCCCTGCCCATTCTTGAAAAGCCATGGTTGTCGGTAAGCATGGATTTCATTTCTATTTTTTCTAAAGTTGAGAATAAGGCATCTGTAATGGTAGCTGTGGACAAATTTTTTAAATATGCTATCTTTATTGTTGCACCTAACTTATGTTCATCAGATGTTGTTCTTAAATTGTTTTATAAAAATGTGGTTAAGTATTTTGGTGTTCCGATTGACATTATGAGTGACAGAGAACAAGGTTCATATGTAGGTTTTGGATAGCTTGGTTCAACATGACGGGGACCAAGTTGAAGTTCTCTCCTGCAAATCACCCATAAACAAATGAGCAGATAGAGAGAATTAACCATATGCTAGAAGAATACATGAGGCACTTTGTGACGGCAAGTCAGAGTAATTGGGTGGATTTACTTGATACAACCCAATTTTGCTACAATTTGCACAAGTCATCAGTAACTGAGATGAGTCCATTTGATATTGTCCTAGGCAGACAGCCTATGACACCATTAGATGTTGCCAAGATGAAGAGCCAATGGCAGTGTCCAGTAGTTTACAAGATTGTTAGGGATAGATCGAAAATGATTTCTAAGGCACAAAACAGATTACGCAAGGCTCAGCGGCGCATGAAGAAGTATGCCGACCAAGACAGACATCCATTGGAGTGTGGGTGACCAGGTGTTGCTTTACTCCACAGATGTGGAAACAAATTATACATAAGACCAGATATAGGGGACTAATCCCTAAGTATAATGGACCATTTGAAGTTGTTCAAAAAGTTTGCGAGGTCACTTATAGGTTGAAGCTGCCAGAAAGGTTGAAGATTCACCCAACCTTCCATATTAGTTTCTTGAAATCTTATTTTGTAGATGTTACTGATCCAAGCAGGAACAAGACGAAGAGGGCTCCTCTTTCAATACCAATTCAGTTTGATGCTGACATTGAAGAGATACTGGATCACAGGGTCGTCAGCAAAAGTAAGAAAAACACTAACATAAAATTCTAAGTGCAATGGAAGGGAAAATCGAGTGTAGATGCTATTTGGGAGAAGGCAAAGGACTTATGGCAGTTTTATGACCAAATTAAGGACTATCTCAAAATAATCTCAGTGAGGACATCGAGTTCAAGAGGTGTGGGTAGTTTGTTAGATCCCCATTCTAACTAACCGATATTGACACGAATATGACAAGGAGTTCTGTATTGGCCTTGGCATGTATATGGTGAAGCAATATAGTATGGCAGTATGGCTAACTATTAGTAGTGCAGGAAAGTGTTAAAGATACTTGGGTTTAAGCAAGGTAGCTCAGAAACAATGATCAAGGATGTAGAGTGATAGTTAAGGAGATTGGGCACAAGGCAAGGCAAGGCAAGACAAAAGCAAGGCAGTTGCATCGACAAGACAAGGCAAGGCAGCGTGTTGCTTAACAACACTAAGTCTTGGCAAAGGCAAGTGTGTTGGCTTGACAAAGCAAGGTTATGGGACTTGACGATGGCAAGACAATGTTGATTCAAGTGTTGACACAATGTCGACAAAAAGGCAGAAATAAAACTAAATGTTGGAAGGTAGCATAAATATTCTAAGTGTTGGGTAGGTGCAAATTCGCCTAAGGCATGGAAAGGCATGTGTGTCGCACATGTATGGCTTTATTTGAATTCGAAATTGTAATAGCTATTAGAATATGACTGTTGCAAAGTTGGTTTATTTCTGATAAAGTTTATCGTAAGGTCATGTGCCAAGCACATGGGCCGTTGTAACTACCTTGTGCAAAAATTATTTATTGTGGGCATAAATTTGTCTAAGGCAGAAGAGAGTGTTTTATGCCTTAAACAATTTCTTGAAGTCTTTTTCTTTATTGTTTTGATATCAATAAAAGGTTGAGAAGAATTCCTATAAATGTTCCAAGTGTTCAAATGTTGGTACGTTGTCTAAAATGAAAACAGCCTAAATACTAAGATAGAATGGTATTGTGTGTGGGACTAAATTTTGTGAGTATGGCAAAAAAAAGGGGAAAACTAAGCTTAAAGCAAACTATTTACATCCATATACCCTTTTGCATTTTATACCTCCATACTATTTAAATTCACCCCGCCTAATATTAAAATTTGCCCGCTGACGTCATGTTAATGTCAACACCCACCTTGTATGATATACCAATAGGGTATACATATACCAACAAAGTATCACAGAGGATTAAGCTCAGTCCTATATGATAATGATATGGTATCAATATACCGATAGAGTATCACAAAGAATATATTTTCTACTATTTTAGAATTTAATAAATAAGTTTATAATTTTAATACTTTTCTATTAATTAATTTATATATTAAAAAAAAGAGCTCAAAATTATATGATACCGATAGGATATCAATTTACCGACGAAGTATCACAAGAATATATTTTCTACTAATTTAGAGTTTAATAACTAATATTGTAACTTTAATAATTTTCTAGTCCTATACGATACCAATATGGTATAAATATACCGACGGAGTATCAAAACAAATATATTTTCTACTAATTTAGAGTTTAATAACTAATATTGTAACTTTAATAATTTTCTAGTCCTATACGATACCAATATGGTATAAATATACCGACGGAGTATCAAAACAAATATATTTTCTACTAATTTAGAGTTTAATAATTTTTTTATTTATTTCTTAAAAAACATAATCCTATATGATATGAATTGGGTATTAATAAACCGCTAGAGTATTACAAAGGATTAAACTCGTTCTATATGATACTGGTATAGCATATATATACTGCTGAAATATATTTCATAATGTTTATGTTGATATCAGCATGACGTCAGAGTGAAATAAAAAAAGATAAGTGGGATAAGAAAGTAAATAATTTAGGTGTGAGTCCATCAAGGTAAAATAATCTCAAATTAACTCTATTTTGTGTACTTTTCCAAAAATAAATATCACTCGGATCAAATCCAATTCAAAGAAAACCGCAAGTTAAATGGCTGAGCTAATTAAGGGTGACAAAATGTCTTGAAAGTTAAAAAGAGTGACAAGAATTTTAATTATTGGAGGTAGGTGACAACTTTTTGCTTAATAATTAATGAGCTTTGACTGTTTTTTCAACAAGTCCTCAAGTGTTTTTTACACTTTGACCGTAATACATCAAAATTACTTTATTTATCAGTTAATATGGTTTAGATAATAATTACTCAATTGATGTTGATTACGCGTTTAGTTGATCGATTTATTATCTGTTGTGAACAAATTACTATATAACTATACAAAATCGCAACTAAAATCAACTCTAAGTATCACAATACATCCAAATTACTTTATTTATCATTTAATATGGATTAGATAATAATTAGCATTCAAATTATTCAATAATTTGCTAAAACATTTCTCAACAACTTCAACAATTGCTAAATCAAACAACTCACTAGTTGAGAATTTTCTTCAGTAACTTCAACAATTATTAAATCAGACAACTCACTTGCTGAGAATTTTCTTCAGCAACTTCAATAATCGTTAAATCAGACAACTCACTTGCTGAGAATTTTGTCCAGCAACTACAACAATTGTTGTTGAAGGCAGTCCACTTGCTAAAATTATTTTCAGCAACTACAAGAATTGCTAAATAGGACATCTTACTTGCTAAAATATTTTTAAGCAAATGCAATAATTGATGTTGAAGGCTATCCACTTGATAAAATTATTTTCAGATATTACAACAATTGTTACATTACATATTCTACTTGCTAATATAAGCGACCTACTACTTCTTAAGTTATTTTTAAGCAATTGCAACAATTGATATCAGAGGCTAATTACTTGCTAAAATTATTTTTAGCAATTACAACAATTTCTAAACTGCACATTCTACTTGTACATATATATTTAAGCAATTATTGTGTAAGAATATCCACTTGCTAATTTTTTTAGCAATTACAACAATTGCAAAATCAAACAACCTATTTTCTCAGATTTGTTTTTTCAAAATAAATTTATTTACCTTGACGCTCTTTTTATTATGCAAATAAGTAAACAATTGTTAAAAAATTTAAAATTGCTAAACCCAGCCCAAACCCATCCCAAGGATTTAGCTCACCTGATATGTATTAACATTAAGAAAGCACCTTTGCATTTTGTCCACCATCATTTCAGTCAATCAGTCCATCAATCAGAGCCATAGTAAGTCAAAGACCCTTCATGTGCTTCGGACTACCTCATAATCGTAATTTTCATTTATCTTAATATTCGTACATGATTTCAAAAATTCAACTTTACATTCTTAATCAGGGGGAAAAATTAAATGGGAAATGGGTATAACCCAAATTTTAGAAAAACCATAGAGAAAAATAATTTTTGCTAATTTTTTGTTTTTAGTGCCTGTCCGTGCCGAGGCCGCTAAGCGCCTAAGGCACGGACTAGTGTAGATTGAACTCCGCATCTGGGTTGCATTGCGCTTAGGGTGCGGACCAGTGTGAAATTTTCCTTGGTTTTCTTATTTCATCCAAGGGCATTGGGGTAATAGCCTCATGCCCATATAAACGTGAAATTTTTCATACTTAGCCAATTTTCAACTCTACAACTCACAAAACCCTCTCTAAAACCTCTCCAAGACATTATCAAATCTCTCATTCAAATTCAAGGATTTCAAGCTCAATTTTGGAACTCAAGGACCCATCTCAAGCTTCAAGTCTCATTCAATTTCATTTGAGAAATTCAAGCTTTAAGGTATGTGGGTCTTCATCCATGGGTCCTTTCACCCATGGAGTCCAACCTTTTCTTTTTATAAAAATTGCATAATTTCAAGTTGTATTACTTATGGGTATCTTTTATTATGAAATATGAACATAAATTATGTTAGGTTTTTATCAAGTATTGATTGAATATGCATGAATGTCTACTTTAAACTTATTCCATCAGTTGATTTATGTCTATTGAGACTATGCATGATTTGAGTTATGAAAACTATGAACTATGATGAACTATTGATATGGCTTTCATGATACCCAAATTAGGGGTTTTACTACAATATTGGTGGGTTGATTTTGAATTGATTTTACTCTTCTTATTTACTCTTGAGTTGCATGATTTTAAATAAGTATCAAGAGCCCACCATGTGCTTGATAAAATTACATAACAAAAATTCTCAAGTCGTTTACATGATTTACAAGTCAAGTGATTTCATAATGATTAAGGGCTTTCAATCATATATTTAATTCATAAAAAGTATCCATGATTTTCAAGTAACAAGTTGTGCCTTATTTCAAGATTTTTTACCTCTTGCGAGCCATTCATATCAAGGCAAAGGATCATGTATGATTATTATTTATTCTCATGTTCAAGTTAAGCTCACTAGTAGAGGTCAAGCATGTGAATGAGCTACTCATGTCATGTTATCATATCTCTTACAAGTTATTAAAGTTATGGTAATTTCAAGTATTTCATGGGATTTGACTTAGCACCGATTAAGGCTTAAGTTGGGGGCTCGACCAAGAGGTCCTTATATAAAGTTTTTAGTCTCTAAACTATGTGTCACCATAGAATTATCTATTACCCTTACTATACTAGTGGATCTATCTAGTGCATATTATCATGTTTATCATATTTGGCTTGCCATAGCAAGTAGACGATATTTCACCTGGGGGTGTCATGCCCGGTCACCTGAATCGAAGGGGTGTCATGCCTTGGATTCCAAGTTGTAGCTGCTTGGTCTATGTCGGTTGAGGTCTCCTCCCATATATGTATGATATATATTATGCAAGATGAATGTTTTACAAGAATGTTTTATTACAAGCATTGTTCATGCATGTCATATTGAGATTATATATCCATTAATTATAATTATACATTTTGAATATATTGGCTTATATCTTTGTTGTGTTGCACCCCGCATACTTAGTACATTCAAACGTACTAACACATACTCTATGCCTACATGATATACTATGTAGGGACCGGAACTCCATTTGATCATCCTCCTCCACGGGGATAGTACGGTGCTTTGAAGAAAGCTTTGGTGAGTCCTCAATTCCGAGGACAATATCTATGTTATTCATGCTATGTTAACACTTCTTTTATGTTAAACACTTGCTATCATGAGGGTGAGCTTGAGAAGTGTCTTGGCCCCCGCTTCACTCTAAAGTAGAGGTGTTGTTGGATAATAAATGTGTATTTGCTTATGAGTTTGACTCTTCTTATTTTTCTATGTTTATGAAAGACCTCCCTTACTCCCGCTTCTCGTTTTATACTTAACTCTTCTTGATGTTTATTTTACTTCTGCAACCAAGGATGTGTGCATATTACAATCAAGAGGCTTGTTTTGGTTATATTCAGACTTCTTATTCATCGTGTCATGTCTAGGCCCTAGGCTTGGGTCGTGGCAAGCTTGGTATTAGAGCACTAGGTAATTTATGGTCCTTAGAAATCCAACACATCATGTCGATTAGAGTCTTATTCATGCTTGTAAAACCTGCCACAACTATGAATGGGAGGCTATGAGGCGTTTTAGGAAATATTTCACTTCTTCATAATCTATGTCGTGCGGTAGAGTTAAGTCTCCTATGGTTTATTACTGATTTCTAACCATTACATTTCAGAATATGTCTCAAGTTATTCAGAATGGTGGACTGGGCGGTAATCATCTCTCACTTGAGGGTCAACTTCCCAATGGCGATATATCAAATGTGGAGATTCGCTATGCTCTATGGCTATTGGCCAAGGTTGTAACCGCTCAACTCAACCAACTGATGGGTGCCCCCGAGACCTCAATGATAAGAAAGGGGAGATAAAGTCCAAGAGAGCCCGAGTTGAGGGTGCTTCATCTTCTACTATACTACCGGTGCCTAAATACAAAGAGGGAAAGATCCATTTCATCATTTGTCAAGGGTGTGGCAAGAAGCATCAAGTGAAGTGGTTAGCGGGTACTAAGGGTTGTTTCAAGTCTAGCAGTGTTGGGCATAAGATGAGAGATTTCCTGGTGGCCTCAAAGGAAGGGAGAAGAAGGTGTTAATTTGAAAGTAGACTTTCATATGCTAAGGCCCGTGGCAATAGTGGAGCGACCCATCCAACGTGCCCAAATTGTTGGAGAATTCATAGTGGCACATGTTGGAGGAACACGGGTGCATGCTTTTGGTGTGGCAAGATGGGCCACAAGATGGTTGATTGTCCTCATGCTCAAAACAAGGGTAGAGATGGTTATATTCAAAGCCAAGGTGCTAATGTGAGTCATAGGGCACAAGGTGGTGCCTAGGGTATTGGTGTTCAAGCTTCTCCTATGTTCCACAAGTGTGGATGGTACCATCCGGGAGATTGTTTGGCCGGTTCGAGTGCATGTTTTGAGTGTGGCACAAAGGATCATAAATTGAGACATTATCAATGGGTTACTAAGAATTATGAGAATGACTATCGATGTTCTCAACCATACCCCTCTAGGGGTCACTAGCCTAGGTGTGGTACTTCACTAATATGTTAAAGATTTTTTATTTTGATATGGATATATTGACAAATACAGGTGCCACTCTTTCTTTCATTACCTTTTTTGTTGTCAAAAAGCTTCAGGTGTGTCTCGAATTATTGTGTGAACCTTATGAAGTGTCTACCCCTACTAGTGAGTCCATTGTTGCTAAAAGAGTCTATAGAAATTATCCCGTGTCTATATTGAATAAAGTTTTGCCTTGTGATTTTATTGAATTTGAGATGGTGCATTTTGATATTATTCTTGGGATGAATTGGTTACATGCATACTATGCTTCCATTGATTGTAGGACCCATAAAGTGAAATTTTAATTCTTTAATGAACCTGTTCTTTAGAGGGAAGTTGCAATGTGGTGGTCAAGGGTAGATTCATTTCTTGTCTAAAGCCCAAGAGATGATTTATAAGGGTTGTATTTACCATCTTGTGAGGGTTAGAGAAGTGGAGTATAAAGTCCTTCCTATTGAGTCGGATCCGGTGGTTAATAAGTTTCTTGATGTCTTTCTTAATGAGCATTCTGGTGTTCCTCCCGAAAGAAAAATGAACTTTGGTATAGACCTCCTTCCTGGTACACAACCCATTTCCATTCCCCCTTATCGTATGGCCCCGATGGAGTTGAAGGGGTTGAAGTATCAATTGAGGGATTTGTTGGAGAAGGGTTTCATAAGGCCTAGCAGGTCACCTTGGGGTGCACCAACGTTGTTTGTAAAGAAAAACTATGGTTCCCTTAGAATGTGTATTGGTTACCAGCAACTTAATAGGATTACCATAACGAACAAATATCCTCTACCAAGGATTGATGACCTTTTTGATCAAGTATAAAGGGTTAGTCATTTTCTAAGATTGATCTTTAGTTCGAATACAACCAAGTAATAGTGAGGGAGTCTAATATTCCCAAGATGACTTTTCTAACTAGGTATGGGCATTTTGAATTTGCAGTTATGTCTTTTGGGTTGGCTAATGCACGGGCTATATTTATGGATCATATGAATAGGGTCTTTAATGGGTTACTACCAGAGATTAGTGAATGGGTTCTCTTCTATTGCTTTCCTATGACTAAACTGACTTAAAAGAAGGCTAAGTTTGTGTTGACCGATGAGACTGAAAAGAGCTTCCAAACCTTGAAACATAAGCTTGTTTCTGTTCATATTTTATTTCTACCGAAAGGGCTAGAAGGGTTTGTTATGTATTCTGATGCCTCTCAAATTGGTTTGGGTTGTATGTTGATGCAAAATGGTAAGGTAATAGCCTATGCTTCTAGGCAACTCAAAATGCATAAAAAGAATTATCCTACTCATGATCTTGAATTGGTCGTTGTGGTATTTGCTTTGAAAATTAGGCGTCATTATTTGTATGGAGTGCATGTTAATGTGTTTACCGATCATAAGAGTCTCCTATATGTGTTCACTCAAAAAGATCTCAACTTGAGGCAAAGAAGGTGGTCAGAACTTCTTAAGGATTATGATATGAGTGTGCATTATCATCCCGGTAAGGCTAATGTGGTGGTCGATACTTTGAGTAAGGTGTTTATGGGTAGCCTAGCACATGTTGATGATGGTGGGAAAAGGGTGGCTAGGAAGGTCCATGGGTTGACTAGGTTGGGAGTTAGGTTGGAAGAGGTTGATAATGGTGGTGTTGTGATAGTTGATGGCTCTAAATCTTCATTGGTTGAAGAGGTGAAAGCTAAGCAAGATCTTGACCCCGCTTTGTTAGAATTGAAGGCATTGGTAAAAGATGGTAAGGTGGAGGTTTTTTTCCAAGGGGGAGATGGTGACTTTAGATAACAAGGTAGGTTATGTGTGTCTTGTGTCAATGGCTTGAGAAAAAAGATTCTTGTTGCCATAGTTGCCAACAAGTCAAAGCCGAACATCAAAGGCCGGGTGGCTTAACCCAAGACATAGAGATTCCTACTTGAAAGTGGGAAGAGATTAATATGGATTTTGTGGTTGGGTTGCCTAAGGCTGGGAAGGGTTTTGATTCCATTTGGATTATGGTTGATAGGATGACAAAATTGGCTCATTTTCTACCTGTTAAGACTACATATGGGGCTAAAGATTATGCTAAATTGTACATTCATGAGTTGGTGAGATTGCATGGGGTACCCTTGTCTATCATATCAGATCATGGTACACAATTCACATCACACATTTGGAGGTTCTTCGAAAGAGGTCTTGGTACCAAGGTAAAGCTTAGTACGACCTTTCACCCTCAAACAGATAGCCAAGCTGAAAGAACTATCCATCTTGATACAGATTTAAACTTAGTACGTCCTTTCACCCTCAAATGGATAGCCAAGCCGAAATAACTATACAAACACTTGAGGATATGCTTAGGCCTTGTGAATTGGAGCTCAAGGGTATTTAGGATGATCATCTTCCATTGATTAAGTTTGCCTACAACAATAGCTATCATTCTAGCATCAATATGGCCCCTTTTGAAGCTCTCTATGGTAGACGTAGATCACCGCTTGGATGGTTTGAGGTTGGAGAGGTGGCTTTGTTAGGACCAGATTTGGCTATGGAGGCTCTTGAAAGGTTAGGATAGTTAGAGAAAGGTTGAAGATGGCCCAAAGTCGCAAAAAGTCCTATGCTAATGTGAGGAGAAGGGATCTTGAATTCAAAGTTAATGATTGGGTTTATTTGAAGGTTTCACCCATGAAGGGTGTGATTCATATTGGTAAGAAGGGTAAGTTAAGCCCTAGATATGTGGGTCCTTATAAGGTAGTAAGGAGGATAGGCAAGGTAGCTTATGAGTTGGAATTGCCTAGTGAGATAGATTTGGTTCATCTGGTCTTTCATATATCCATGTTGAGAAAATGTGTGGGAGACCCTAATGCTATTATGCCTCTTAATATTATGGGTGTTGTTGAAAACAACTTGGGTTATGAAGAGTTTCTGGTTCAAATTTTGGATAGATAAGTGAAGAGGTTGAGGAACAAGGATGTGTCTTCCGCTAAGGTCCTTTGGAGGAATCAACAAGTTGAAAGTGCTACTTGGGAGGCCGAAGCGGACATTGTAAAAATGATATCCTTATCTATTCCACTCTACTCAAGCCTAAGGTATTGATCTAAGTCCCTATGTGATTTCAATTTTAAGTTCAGCCAATGACATTTTCATGCATTCATGTTTAAATTGACAAGTTCATGATGATTTTACACTTATCTTCAGATTTTTAAAATGATGTTTAAGTGCATTGTTGCATCCTTATGTAGGCTGCAATTTTCATATTTGCGTCTCTCATATACGTTTCTTTGACATCCGGGGACGAATGTTCCCAAGGGGGAGATATTGAAATGACCCCAAAAAGTACTCGAAAATGTGCCTCGGAAATGCCCGAAATTGTAATTTCCATATAACTCAAAATTTGTGCGTGATATCGAAAACTCGACTTCATATTCTTATTCAAGGGGTCAAAATTGAGTAAGGGACGGGACTAACCCCAATTTTAGAGCAA